>JAUCBJ010000641.1:0-121722 GCA_032718475.1 Nemertoderma westbladi | reverse complement strand
TATAGATTATTGTCATAGGATTCACTTGGAAGAGGTATTCATCTGGTGGGGTAATACATTATACAAACTTACAGTTGATATTTGATTACTGTCTGGGTTAGAGTGAGATAGTAATAATTTTGGCAAGTAATATACTTCTCTGCAGTTTGGGCCTATCCATTCAATAAATAGTAGTAGCTTACTAGGCCCACATGAATACCAGCAGCTGGTGTTTCTATCGTTGAGTTGATGACAATTTTCGTGTTTTTATTTTCACTCACTCAGGGTACTGGTTTGAGGGGCAGGTTCGTTTAAAGCCAGCTTGCTGGCTTTCTAGTTCAAGGCTTAATATGGGTAGTCAGATAATGTTTGTATCTTATTAGTTGAAATTTACCTCATTAAACTATATTTTGTAATTTAATATGTTTGTACTGTTATTTAGACATTTCAAATGGCTCGGAATGAAATAAATACTTAATAAAACATGTTTCATTACTATAATTAGCCATTAATACTACAAGGCGTGGCATTGGTGTATATGGTGACGACATCGGATGACATTTGGGTGGATTTGGCGACATGGTACTGTAGTAGTGGCGTTATATGTTATACAGTATGATTACTTTATATTATTATTAACGGTGCGGTAGGTACTTTATATTATTACTTTTTCTTATCTATCAGGAACTTTATGTTATTACTGTTTCTTCATTAATTAAATAGATATATCCTAATTATTATTTAATTTATTATTATTATTTATTATTATGATATTAATTTTTATTTGTATTTGGCGTATTAAACTAAACTAAACTAAATTTTCTCAGTTTTAAAGAGTCGCATTGTCAGATAAGTTAGCCCTTTGAGGACTGCGGGACTCCGGAGTCCCAAACACAAAAGCTAATCTCCTGAAGTTGATTTTCGCACTTCGGACGAAATATTTGTTTTAGTGGACTAATTATAGATGAGAGCAACTCATCCCAGCGAAATTTCACAAATTTTATTATTTGTTAAGTTTTTGTATAATCTCAAATTTGAATAATATTTTTTTTACTTTGACAATGTTTGGAGAACTGTAGTTCTGATACAAATAGTCATTAAGTGCAGTAATTACTGAAATTAAATAGACACACCTTCCCTTTATTCAAAACAACTAACAACATTTTTATACATATTACAGGGAAAAAATGGCAGCTGTTTCCGTTTGCGGGATCTGGGAGTCCCGCTGTCCGTAAGTAACTTTTTAATCAAATGAGCTGAAATAACAGGACTTCTGTCGCCATCAGTACCTTGTTCTCCAAAGTCAGGATGTGCTTGGTTGCATCATCTTGTTGTTCATTGCACATGCCTGTCTGAACACCGGACAGTGTTTTCAAGGTATTGGCGATGATTGGCTGCGTTTAATGGCCCTTACAGACAGATACATTCATTGTCTACAAATTTAGCCTACCCGTTCATTTAAGGTGGTTCGTTTTCTCAATCATCTTTACCGGTCACTGTATCAGCTGTTAAGGGCACTGCCAAGCATTCGAGAACATTTCAAACTGAAAGTTTCACATTTTATACATTTCAAACTGAAAGTTTCACATTTTATACATTTCAAACTGAAAGTTTCACATTTTATACATTTCAAACTGAAAGTTTCACATTTTCTACATTTCAAACTGAAAGTTTCACATTTTATACATTTCAAACTGAAAGTTTGACATTTTATACATTTCAAACTGAAAGTTTCACATGTTATACATTTCAAACTGAAAGTTTCACATTTTATACATTTCAAACTGAAAGATTCACATTTTATACATTTCAAACTGAAAGTTTCACATTTTATACATTTCAAACTGAAAGTTTCACATTTTATACATTTCAAACTGAAAGTTTCACATTTTATACATTTCAAACTGAAAGTTTCACATTTTATACATTTCAAACTGAAAGTTTCACATTTTATACATTTCAAACTGAAAGTTTCACATTTTATACATTTCAAACTGAAAGTTTCACATTTTATACATTTCAAACTGAAAGTTTCACATGTTATACATTTCAAACTGAAAGTTTCACATTTTATACATTTCAAACTGAAAGTTTGACATTTTATACATTTCAAACTGAAAGTTTGACATTTTATACATTTCAAACTGAAAGTTTGACATTTTATACATTTCAAACTGAAAGTTTGACATTTTATACATTTCAAACTGAAAGTTTCACATGTTATACATTTCAAACTGAAAGTTTCACATTTTATACATTTCAAACTGAAAGTTTGACATTTTATACATTTCAAACTGAAAGTTTCACATGTTATACATTTCAAACTGAAAGTTTCACATTTTATACATTTCAAACTGAAAGATTCACATTTTATACATTTCAAACTGAAAGTTTCACATTTTATACATTTCAAACTGAAAGTTTCACATTTTCTACATTTCAAACTGAAAGATTCACATTTTATACATTTCAAACTGAAAGTTTCACATTTTATACATTTCAAACTGAAAGTTTGACATTTTATACATTTCAAACTGAAAGTTTCACATGTTATACATTTCAAACTGAAAGTTTCACATTTTATACATTTCAAACTGAAAGTTTGACATTTTATACATTTCAAACTGAAAGTTTCACATGTTATACATTTCAAACTGAAAGTTTCACATTTTATACATTTCAAACTGAAAGTTTCACATTTTATACATTTCAAACTGAAAGATTCACATTTTCTACATTTCAAACTGAAAGATTCACATTTTATACATTTCAAACTGAAAGTTTCACATTTTATACATTTCAAACTGAAAGTTTGACATTTTATACATTTCAAACTGAAAGTTTCACATGTTATACATTTCAAACTGAAAGTTTCACATTTTATACATTTCAAACTGAAAGTTTGACATTTTATACATTTCAAACTGAAAGTTTCACATTTTATACATTTCAAACTGAAAGATTCACATTTTATACATTTCAAACTGAAAGTTTCACATTTTATACATTTCAAACTGAAAGTTTCACATTTTATACATTTCAAACTGAAAGTTTCACATTTTATACATTTCAAACTGAAAGTTTCACATTTTATACATTTCAAACTGAAAGATTCACATTTTATACATTTCAAACTGAAAGTTTCACATTTTATACATTTCAAACTGAAAGTTTCACATTTTATACATTTCAAACTGAAAGTTTCACATTTTATACATTTCAAACTGAAAGTTTCACATTTTATACATTTCAAACTGAAAGTTTCACATTTTATACATTTCAAACTGAAAGTTTCACATTTTATACATTTCAAACTGAAAGTTTCACATTTTATACATTTCAAACTGAAAGTTTCACATGTTATACATTTCAAACTGAAAGTTTCACATTTTATACATTTCAAACTGAAAGTTTGACATTTTATACATTTCAAACTGAAAGTTTGACATTTTATACATTTCAAACTGAAAGTTTGACATTTTATACATTTCAAACTGAAAGTTTGACATTTTATACATTTCAAACTGAAAGTTTGACATTTTATACATTTTAAACTGAAAGTTTGACATTTTATACATTTCAAACTGAAAGTTTCACATGTTATACATTTCAAACTGAAAGTTTCACATGTTATACATTTCAAACTGAAAGTTTCACATGTTATACATTTCAAACTGAAAGTTTCACATGTTATACATTTCAAACTGAAAGTTTCACATTTTATACATTTCAAACTGAAAGTTTCACATTTTATACATTTCAAACTGAAAGTTTCACATTTTATACATTTCAAACTGAAAGTTTCACATTTTATACATTTCAAACTGAAAGTTTCACATTTTATACATTTCAAACTGAAAGTTTCACATTTTATACATTTCAAACTGAAAGTTTCACATTTTATACATATCAAACTGAAAGTTTCACATTTTATACATTTCAAACTGAAAGTTTCACATTTTATACATTTCAAACTGAAAGTTTCACATTTTATATATTTCAAACTGAAAGTTTCACATTTTCTACATTTCAAACTGAAAGATTCACATTTTATACATTTCAAACTGAAAGTTTCACATTTTATACATTTCAAACTGAAAGTATGACATTTTATACATTTCAAACTGAAAGTTTCACATGTTATACATTTCAAACTGAAAGTTTCACATTTTATACATTTCAAACTGAAAGTTTGACATTTTATACATTTCAAACTGAAAGTTTCACATGTTATACATTTCAAACTGAAAGTTTCACATTTTATACATTTCAAACTGAAAGATTCACATTTTATACATTTCAAACTGAAAGTTTCACATTTTATACATTTCAAACTGAAAGTTTCACATTTTATACATTTCAAACTGAAAGTTTCACATTTTATACATTTCAAACTGAAAGTTTCACATTTTATACATTTCAAACTGAAAGTTTCACATTTTATACATTTCAAACTGAAAGTTTCACATTTTATATATTTCAAACTGAAAGTTTCACATTTTATACTTTTCAAACTGAAAGTTTCACATGTTATACATTTCAAACTGAAAGTTTCACATTTTATACATTTCAAACTGAAAGTTTGACATTTTATACATTTCAAACTGAAAGTTTGACATGTTATACATTTCAAACTGAAAGTTTCACATTTTATACATTTCAAACTGAAAGTTTGACATTTTATACATTTCAAACTGAAAGTTTCACATGTTATACATTTCAAACTGAAAGTTTCACATTTTATACATTTCAAACTGAAAGATTCACATTTTATACATTTCAAACTGAAAGTTTCACATTTTATACATTTCAAACTGAAAGTTTCACATTTTCTACATTTCAAACTGAAAGATTCACATTTTATACATTTCAAACTGAAAGTTTCACATTTTATACATTTCAAACTGAAAGTTTGACATTTTATACATTTCAAACTGAAAGTTTCACATTTTATACATTTCAAACTGAAAGTTTGACATTTTATACATTTCAAACTGAAAGTTTGACATTTTATACATTTCAAACTGAAAGTTTCACATTTTATACATTTCAAACTGAAAGTTTGACATTTTATACATTTCAAACTGAAAGTTTCACATTTTATACATTTCAAACTGAAAGTTTGACATTTTATACATTTCAAACTGAAAGTTTCACATGTTATACATTTCAAACTGAAAGTTTCACATTTTATACATTTCAAACTGAAAGTTTGACATTTTATACATTTCAAACTGAAAGTTTCATATGTTATACATTTCAAACTGAAAGTTTCACATGTTATACATTTCAAACTGAAAGTTTCACATTTTATACATTTCAAACTGAAAGTTTCACATTTTATATATTTCAAACTGAAAGTTTCACATTTTATACATTTCAAACTGAAAGTTTCACATTTTATACATTTCAAACTGAAAGTTTCACTTTTTATACATTTCAAACTGAAAGTTTCACATGTTATACATTTCAAACTGAAAGTTTCACATTTTATACATTTCAAACTGAAAGTTTCACATTTTATACATTTCAAACTGAAAGTTTCACATTTTATACATTTCAAACTGAAAGTTTCACATTTTATACATTTCAAACTGAAAGTTTCACATTTTATACATTTCAAACTGAAAGTTTCACATTTTATACATTTCAAACTGAAAGTTTCACATTTTATACATTTCAAACTGAAAGTTTCACATTTTATACATTTCAAACTGAAAGTTTCACATTTTATACATTTCAAACTGAAAGTTTCACATTTTATACATTTCAAACTGAAAGTTTCACATGTTATACATTTCAAACTGAAAGTTTCACATTTTATACATTTCAAACTGAAAGTTTCACATGTTATACATTTCAAACTGAAAGTTTCACATTTTATACATTTCAAACTGAAAGTTTCACATTTTATACATTTCAAACTGAAAGTTTCACATGTTATACATTTCAAACTGAAAGTTTCACATTTTATACATTTCAAACTGAAAGATTCACATTTTATACATTTCAAACTGAAAGTTTCACATTTTATACATTTCAAACTGAAAGTTTCTGTAAAAGCTTTTGCGTAATTAACCGGTTATTTTCCCTTAAAGTACTCTGTAGTTGGTTTGCCAGGCATAAAAGGGCCGTGTCCTTGCTGTGCTGGTGTTTTGGAGGGCGTGGGGGTCGTTTCTTCTGTGTTTGTACTTTAGAGGACATAATCCGCGGTCTCGTGACGCGGTGGGCTGGGTGCTCTTGAAAACAGTGTCGCTACCATGACGACGGCTAACAGCTGATATTGCCACGTCGACATTTCTTTGTTTCTTTGTTCTCTCGTTGTTCGGTTGACCAATCAGAGCGTTTTTTGTCTCTGTGTTGGAGGTGTATACAGAACTCAGTAGTTCAGTGTGTTATGTTTTTTGCCCAGAGCCTAAGAACATTGGCTTTTGGCACCTCCGTATATCAGCATTCTTTAGCTTTACATCAGTAGGCTTAATTATAGAACGTATATCTGTTATCTAACCTAACCATACCAATGCAATTCGAGTTAACATACCATATCTATCCATAAATTACTAATATTACTGCTTTTGCTGTCGGTTATTCATTATATTGGTTGATGAAATATTATATCGGAATACTGATCAATAGTCAGACACCCCACCTTCTTGATATACTAAAGGTTAGAGAGACCGGTTACAAATAAACGATTGCGACCTATGTTAAGTGGTTTGAAGTGAATCTAATGCTATTTCATATGCCCGACATAAATTGTATGTTGCTCTCTTTATACGTGACCAAATTTAGTGAAGGTTGGCAGATTAGTGTGCAGTATTGTGCAGCATTGTGTATGATTGTAACTGATAACAAAGCATCTCCTAAAGAATGCGCCATATACGTGAATCTATAGCCTTTTTGTTGTGTCTAGTTTAAGTCATAACTCTGTTTACATATTTAGAGCGCCACGCCCTAAAGGAACTGTTAATATTTCCCGAAAGTGAATAATATTTGTCAGAGATTATATATTACGATCAGTCGAATAATACAGTAGGCTTACACCATCAATCATTAAGCTCCGAATTCAGTCTCCCGGGTATATCCAACGGGTGAATGATTGCGCATAGACTGGCTTCGGCTAATGTAGTGTCTCAAATACTCGTCATAAGCTAAAGAATATATATCATCTAAAAGACATCCTAATTTGGCAGGTTAAACTGTCAAAGGTCTTAAAAGCGCATACAATAACAGATATTGAACTAATCCAGAAACAATAACAGATATTGCTTCTGGATTGCGGTGTAAGCAATCTAGTCGAAAGTACCGGTCGACCGGTAACCAGTAGGCCTGACTGCCTGATCATCCGGACCGGTACTTACTTACAGTACAAGTACAGCAGTATTATTCGATTTGATTATTATATGCCGGTAGGTCTTAATAATTAATCGGGGACGCCTGGTTTTTATTGGGATTTTACTTAGGCCTATTTCTGTCAGTTTTATTTATTTGTAGGCCAGTATTGAGCAGAAGGCGTGTAAGCCTGCTCAGATTGTACAGATAATTTGTAGGCTTGACTGTTGGCTAACTGTTAATTAGGTCTGAACGGATTGCAGTGCATGTAGAGTGTATGTCCGATAAAGAACGGTTAGGAAGTAGGGGCAGCCATAGCTGTAAGGTAAACCCCCATCTAAAGAATAAGTCGTACTACTGGGTTAGAACGCATACTACTTAACCATTTCGGAGTCTGCATGTCCTGTGGTTTATTTAGGCTTGATAGTAGTCTGCCATCGTTTGGTCTGTACTTTGTTTGTGTAGTCTGTACGGGTAGCGTATAATTTTATTTAGATAATTTGTAGGCTGGATAGTTGTCTGGCTGTTGTTGGGTTTGAGGAAATTTCGGTGTGTGTAGAGCATCTGTCCGATAAAGTGCTAAGTTAGGAAAGTAGGGGCTTCAAGTGCTGTGAGGTAAACCCCCTGTGAAAGAATAAGTCGTACTACTGGGTTAGAACGCATACTAACTAATCATTTTGGAGTCTGCATATACCGTAGTTTGTTTAGGCTTGATAGTAGTCTGTCAGTATTTGGTCTGCATTTTGTTTGAGTAGTTTGTACGCGTAGCGTAATATTTATTATTCAGAGTTTATGCTATTATTCGCAACATTCATTCCCCAAGTTTATTCCTACAGTAATTGTGTTTGTTATACATACCGTTATAGTTAAACTAACCCCGGTACTACATCAGGGCTGCTCGGCGTAGGTAAAGACTGGAGATTTTGTGCTTTGGTCACTCCGGCAGATACCGTGGTTCTTTTGGCTGTTCAAGTATTTTTAACTACTGATTATTTGTTATACAAGTACTTGTACCTAATTTAGGGTTTAGTGTACAGTGCTTTCCGAAAGCAATTAGTGTGTAGGCAGTATTTGTGTTGTAAAGTGGTTAATAGGCACGTTGGTTCTGGTAGACCGCGGTAATTAACTTCTAGGTAGGGACACTCCGTGATACATAACGTAGTACCTATAGCGATACGGTTATAGGTCGTCAGGCGGTGGTATTTTCCTATCTGGATAACACAGTATATTTACTACTACTTATTATTTTCAAATACCGTAGTAACCTGTCCGTTGTAATAACCAGATATTCTAACCCTTTGTTAGGCTGGTTAGTAGACTTCTTGTAAAATTACCCTAAAAATTCGTATTTGTGTATTTGTAATTAAATTTTTGTGTTTATTTAGATATTGTAATCTCAAACGAATTGTACGTAATTTGTAGTATTAAGTAACTTAGATAAATTAGAATTATTTGTTTTAGTGTCTAACAAGTAGCACTCCACTGAGAGCGCACTGCTTATGTGTAGTGACTCCCCCAGAAATAATAACATTTATTTCAAACATTGACAAAACCCATTAAACGGGTCTATATATATTATAAATCAACTCAAACGATTTATAAATAGTAGGCCTGCCATATAACAATTAAGTCTCAATATCAGTTGGACTACTGCTCAAATAACGGTAATAAAGTAAGTTAAAGTAACCAAGTAACCCTTAAAATTCAGAAATTCAATTATTCTAAAATAATTGATATACCGGTATTTACAATAGGCTTATTATTTTTATTTTATAAATATAAGCTGAAATCATACCGGTATTCTGTAATTAATTCTAGTTAATAATTATACTTATATATACTATAAGTGTAAACTGCATACCGGTATCCACTATAGGCCTATTATATATTTATATATATTTGTGCTAAAATTATATACCGGTTTCTGTGAAAAATCTAGTCTGTAATAATACTTATATATACCATAAGCATACCGGTATTCTAATATTATATATATCACGCTACACTGAGTAGCAGTATCGGTAATTAACTACTAGGCTAGCAGTTAATACTGAATTACTAGACTTGCTTGGACTGTAATATAGCAGTAGGCATTCAACTGTGCAAACAAACATGTCTGATACTAAGCAGAACATGTCAGACAGTTTATTAGATGTAACTATCTGCGACTCAGATAAGGGTGTAGAACCGTCTACACCTAAGTTCAGTTCACCTCCCACTGTGAGGAAGGTCATCCCTCCAGTAGTAATAACAGAACCGAGGCTGGTCCAACATCATAGGTCTATCATAGGCACTCGAGCCCAGGTCAAGCGGGACCAAGAAGCAGCGGAACAGCAACAACCCGCGAGCCAAGAACTTATTTCTCAGCAGCCCAACAGCTCCAGTAGTGAAGATACTGTAGAGCTGACACCCGAGCGCGGAGCAAAGATGACGGATGCGGTTTATTCGGATCCCCTTCTCATCCTGCCTGCAGCCGTACTCACTAGGATATTGATCGCGGTGGAAGAACACCAGATCGATTGGGCGAGAAGTAAGCGATCAACTAAAGATAGTTATGAGGGATACACAAGGGAAGAACTGAAGTCTATGGTCGAGTCGCAATGGAACTTCCCCGGACCCGGACTCCCGTTTGATTTATCAGAAGCTGCCTGGGAAGACATACACCGGATGGGAGTAGCCAAGGAGACCACCGATCCAGCTGTGTGGAAGAGGTCCGCAGCCGGATACGCACAGGGATTCTTCAGCTCTATGGAGCAAGTAGAAAAACAACTGTTTCAACAACCCCAAGGACCTCAAGAGCAGGGACAACTGCTTTATCAAGTTAGAGAAAGAATTCTACGAATCAGGCTAATCTTATCAGCCTTTGAGGAGGCTTCTAAAAGAAGACAAGACACGTCGTTGCAAGTTGCTGTAAAGACTTGGTTTCAAAAGGTGAGTCTCCAGGTTCAAGGAACGGCTCAGTGGAAAGCCCAACTAGATGAGCGCTCAACCCATGGAGAATCAACAGACGCTACATTTTCCCAAGTGGAGAGTGAAGCGACAGCAGAGAAACCGCATAAGAGGGATGCTATTGATATCTATCTGTCGGACTATCAACGTTTTGTAGGTGATGAAGAGCTGAGGAGAAGGCTAGAGGGACTTAGCCCTAATAGTGAAGGAGCCCAGCGTGTGTTGGACGCAATCGATGTGGATAGGTTAGCTGCGAACCAAGCTAAATTCAATGAAAGTATCCGCATCGCTAAGGTTCAAGAAGAACAAATAAAGAAAAAACGTATAGAAGACAGAAAGATAGCAGCAGTGGCAGAGGCAGAAAGAAAAGCGACCTTGGCAGAAGCAGCGGCAGAGGCAAAAGCGGCGGCGGTGGCGGAAGCAGAACGGAGAGCGGCTGAAGAGATCGCCCAACTGGAGTTGGAAAATCTTCAAGAGAAGCAAGACGACTTCAGTAAACAGTTAACAGCTAGTAATATGCAGATGATGAATCGATCTACTCCCAAAAGACAGGGTTATACATCATCTGAGGAAGGCGATACCACCGATCCTGAAGGAGGAGGAAATCGATCTCGCCTAAGCAGACGTAAAAGAATGTCCCACCGTCAGAAATTACCTGATTTGCCCCCAGCTGTTAGAAGGCAACTAAATAACACAAACTTAGGTAGTACAGAACCCACAGACCAAATAATTAAAATAGAAAGACTCCCTACTATAGTAGATGAGCCTGAAATAATTAGGCCTGTTCTTGAAATCACCCCTTCGGTGATAGAGACACCTGTACTCCCAGAACCTACCTTTAAATTCCCTTTACACAGCACCAAATTATCTGTGCCTAGAGGAACAGCCCTTGAAACAGTGTCGGTCCTGGACTCCGAGCGAAATATAAAGGATATATCGCCCGTAGTCCCTCGTCTGCCCGCTACGACGTTGGCGGATCCCGCTTCGGCGGTTGATTGGGTGGACGAGAGACGGCGGGGGATGGACATTCTCCTCGGAAAGATGGAGGAGAATCGAGTGCGCTCCTCCCAACAGGTCCGAGAGTTAGAAGGGACTGTTCAACAGTTAAAGGGAACCGTAAAGGAAAGTAGGTTAGAGTTGCAAGAAGTGCAGCAAAATATCGCGCTAGAATGTGATAAATTAGTAAATTTACAAAAGGGTATACCACCACCCCCTGTAACAATGTGTCAACCTGTTAGGTCTGAAGTATCTCATGCGCAAGGTGTGGAGCCTACACGCATCTATACTGCTAGCGAAGTAGAAACTCCTATAGTGAACCCTATTAAGAGTAATTATAGACCTGTTGATAATGATATTCCCTATAGACCGGATCATAATCCGAGAAATTTATATACCGATAACTCGATATTAAATAACACGATGGCCCAAGAAAGTTTTACGCGTCAAATGGCTAGAACCGAAGCCCGGCAAGCAGTAAAGGTGGGAGAGATCGTCAAGTTCAATGGAGATGAGATGAAATGGTTACCTTTTAATGAATATTACAAAGATAACATACAGAACTCTGTGCTATCTAATGGAGAGAAACTTAGGTTCCTCATCGAGTGCTTGGAAGGATCTCCCAAGTTAATGGCGTTAAAGTTTATTGGACATCCAGACGGATTAAGACAAGTTTGGGATACACTAAACATCAGGTATGGTAATAGGAATAACATAGCTGGGTATTTGTATGCAAAGTTAGTGGCGCCCCGAAAGTTTATGAGCAGCGGGATTATAGAGTTTTCCGATGAGATTCAGGAGATCTGCAGACAATTAGATTGGCTAGGTAAGTCTCATGAGTATCAGAGTGCTATGGTTATTAGAGCAGTGGCTTCTACTTTACCGAAGGGTGGAGTAGGTACACGCTGGGATAAGAAAGTGTTATATATGATGGAACAACAACGACGAGACCCTACCATGGCTGATCTCATGTCATTCCTAGATGGAGAAGTGAAATTACAGCTCCTGAAACTGTCCAGAGAGAAGACACCGGAAAACAAGGTAAGTGAAAAACCCGTCTCTAGGAGAAAGGTAACACCAGTGTGTTATACAGATGACGGCGAAAGCCAGACTTCTCAAGGAGAAGATGGCGGGAAAGACACTGACAGATCTTATTACGTAAATAAAATGCCTAAAGATCAGGTAAGTAAATTCAAGTCTCGAACCAATGACAGGAGAGAGCAGGTAAGAAAAACTCCTCCTACGTCTCCCAAGAGAATTCAGGTGAGAAAGCCCGAAGAAAAAACAAGTGTACACAATGTTACTCAGAGTAAGGTGAGTAACATCAAACCGAAATGTGCGCTATGTGATGGGACCCATCGCTTAAATATGTGTGATGAATTTCTAAAGAAATCATTAACTGAGAGACGTGAAGTCATGTGGGATAAGCGGTTGTGTTATAATTGCCTCAGACATGGACACCAACGGCGAACCTGTTACTCTGACACAAGATGTGCCAAGTGCGGTGCGAAACATCATATCTTGTTGCACACTGAATTCGAGCGAAATAGTCCGAGTCAGGTAAGTGATTCCGAACTACATGTCCAATTCAGTGATGTGAACGACACTGATCAATCTGAGATGGAAGGATTCTATACGGACGAGTTCTCCGACGAAAACGAATCCTGTTACACGATAAATACCACAGTGTATCGAGCACTCACGTATGAAAGAGATACGGACAGCGACCTTACCCTAACTACTTCTGATCAACAACCATTTTGGAAAGCGCCAACTTCCAATGTAGGGATTAGAGAATTTCCTGTGGTACAGGTAAGGGTCCACGGACCAAAAAGGAGTTATGTAGTGAACGCCCTCCTTGACTCCGGTAGTACAGGAACATTCATCGACAAAGAGCTAGCCGAAGACATATTCGATGGACAACCCAAGTTCCGAACTAAGCTAAACATGTCAGGAATTATGCAAGTTTGGAAATCCACAGTAACAGCGGATTATTATGTAGGTGCGTTGTCCACCCCCCAGGACGAACTAGGAGAACGTAGCATAAGGTCAGTGAAAATGGTGGCTATAAAGAACTTCGCTACCACTCAAGCAGACCTTTATAATTGGGACGAGGATGAGAGCATCCAACATCTTAAGATACCTCGATTCCAGACTGATTATCCTGGAGTGCAAATACTCATCGGCCAAAACGCGCATGAGGCGCTCGAGACATTGGAGAAACGGCCTGCTCAACCGCAGCCACTACAGACCTATGCGGTAAGAACTAGAGTAGGTTGGTACTTTACTGGCCCTTCCCGTAGAACTCTCATGGAAAGATTACCGAAAGATCAGGTATATCAAGTGCGAGAATGGGAAGTTGAGAACAGTGAGTTCGACGATCCAACTGAGGGAACTCCATACTCCTCAGACAACGACGATATATATCAACTTTTCGATGAGGAGAATGCCATCGATCTCCTTAAGGAAAGCGAGACTTGGCAAAATCAAGTGAACTTATGTCAACTCCTTCTCCCATCCGAGCGAGACGACTATAACGACGAGCTTAATGACGTCATTGAACGTTATAATGCCAAGACTCGGGATGAACACGCCGTAAGATTCTTTACTCAAGAGGTTGTAGAGCCCAACTCCTACGATAAGGCCCTATCGGTGGAGGAAGAAAGAGCCAAGCAGATCCAAGCGACAACTACTCGTTTTCTTAAAGATCAAGGTAGGTATGAGATCGGACTTCCTTTCCGAAAGCGAGAACCGAAGTTCATTAACAACAGACCTTTGGCGGAGAAAAGAATTGCGCAACTACATCGACGCCTTACGGCAAATTCTTCAGCTAAAGAAATGTATCAAACGCAGTTGAAGAAGTTTATTAGCAAGGGATATGCGGAGCTAGTACCGGAAGAAACACCTATAACTGAGAGAACGTATTATTTAACTCACCATTACGTTCCCAAACCCGGTAAACCCCATGAAGTACGAGTGGTGTTTGACGGTTCCGCCCTTTATATGGGCCAATCTCTTAATTCTGAATTGTTACCCGGACCCAACTTACTCCAATCCTTGTTGGGAATACTATTAAGATTAAGACAATATTCAATTGCTTTCGCCTCAGATATAGAAGGCATGTTCTTACAAGTCAAAGCGCTGGATAGGGATCGAGACAGCCTACGATTTCTGTGGTGGCCTGAAGGAGACCTCAACAAGAAACCGGTGGAGTACTGGATGACCATCCAAGCCTTTGGGATAATCTCGAGCCCTTCAAACGCCTGTTCCGTGGTGCGCACCACTGCGGATGACAACCGAGACGCCTTCTCTAAAGAAGTGATCGACAATATCAAACGAGACATCTACATGGACGATAATCTAAAGTCCCTTCCATCAGTCGAAGAAGCCATTGACGTCGCTAAAGGAACGGTAGAGTGCTTAAAAAGAGGTGGATTTCGATTAACTAAATTCACCAGCAACTCCCGTGAGTTTCTGGAGTCGATCCCGGTAGAAGATCGAGGAGCAAAAGACCTAGATCTAATAAAGGATGATCTCCCAGAAACTAAGACCCTTGGTTTGAAATGGGACACAGAAAGAGACATCCTGTTTTTCCAATTAAAACAGCGAGATAATCCAGTTCGGACTAAACGGATTTGTTTAAGTATCCTGAGCACTTATTTCGATCCATTGGGATTTATTAGCCCAGTTATATTGATTGCTCGGAGTTTAGTACAACAAATGTGGCTTGAAAACCACTCATGGGACGATCCACTTAAGGGAGAATTATTAAAGAAGTGGATGAAATGGGAAGATTCTCTACCAGCCATCGAAAACTTCATAATTTCCCGTTCATAGTTTGGTCATGTTCTCCCTACGTATTCATATCAACTCCATGTGTTTGGAGACGCCAGCGATATGGGAATAGGTATAGTAGCCTACCTAAGGGTGGAAACTCCGGACGGAATTAAAGTCGCCTTGGTTACCTCTAAGGCATTAATAAACAACAAGTTGAAAGTTCCTCGAGCGGAGTTAAAAGTGGCTCTATACGCTACAGCCATCGGCCGGAATGTAACAGAACAGATCGACTATCCCCTGGAGAAAACTGTCTATTGGACCGACGCTTTACTCGTGTTGGAGTATATAACCAATGAAGTCTGTCAGTTCAGCGTCTTTATTACCAACAGAGTAGCTATTATACTCAGTCGCACGACGATGGATCAATGGAGACATTGCCCCGGAACGATTAATCCAGCAGACATCGCTTCCAGGGGAGCAACTCCACAAGAACTGGTAGATACTCCAGACTGGTTAGGTGGACCCAACTTCCTCTACCAAGAAGAAGAAGAATGGCCTCCTCATCTTACTACAGCAGAAATTAGACAGGCCAAGGGAGCGGAGAAAGTCAAACCTAAAACTCAGGCGAGTAAATCGAAGTTATTCAAACCCACAGTAGATCTGTCTGTACTACATACTTCCGGAGACGACGCTTTGGATCAGAAACCCACAGCCACAAATAAACCCATTGTGGAAATCCATGATAAGGATTGGAAATCTGGTATACCAGACGTCTCGCAAGGACTCTCACCTCTTCTGCAGAGAGCGATGCATCACTACAGTTCTTGGAATCGGCTTTGTAAGGCCGTTACATATTTAAAGAGATGTTTTCACCATCACTACTCTGGGATGAAAACAAAGGGTGATACCGCTCCAATCACATCAGTGCAGGTCCATGTTATTAAAGACATTCCCAAATATAAGGTACCCGACAAGTTTCTGAAGGAGAAGATCAGTTATCAGGAGCATGAAGAAACCAACAAACAGATGCTGAGACTCTTACAATGCTATGAAGATTCCGATAAGTATTTCCTGTTGTTGAGAAATCCACAGATGCGCTTAAGGGATCGTTTCTCTAGCACAATGATAGATGGGTTGATACGTGTTGGAGGAAGGTTAACGAATGCCCCATTATCCTTTGATACTAAGTTCCCCATACTCATTAGAAATCTTGAAATACAAGTCAAGATGATTGTAGATGTTCACAGCAAACTTTATCATGCTGGTAGAGAATGAGTTCTTAGCGAAATTCGAACTCGCTATTATTTTTATAAACCCCGTAGAGCTCTGAACCAAGTTCTTAGGAACTGTATACCCTGTAGGAAAGCATTCAGTAGGCCTTTAACACAGAGAGAGGCAGAATTACCTAGGGAACGAGTAAGCTTTTATGAACCACCCTTTACTAATACCGGTGTGGATTTATTTGGCCCTATTGAAGTATATCGTGCTAGGACTATAGTCAAGAGATGGTGTGTAATCTTTGTTTGTATGACTTGTAGAGCCATCCATCTCGATATGGTGAACGATTTATCTACCAACAGCTTTCTATTAAGCTTACGACGACAGATCGCTCGCTTTGGCACTAGTAACACGATGAGATCTGATAAGGGAACAAACTTCATTGGTGCCAACAATGAAATCAAAGCTTACGCCAAAGATTGGAACCAAAGACAGGTGGACGACCAACTACGAGTAACAGCGTCTAGTTGGACCTTCAACGCCGCCGACGCCCCTTGGTGGGGAGGAAGTTGGGAGAGATTAATAAGAAGCGTGAAGACAGCATTTCATTTTATAGTGCCTTGCCGCGCTTATCTCACCGACGAACTTTTGCGGACGTTAATGGAAGAAATCGCCGCCTATCTCAACGAGAGACCGCTTATGCCAGTCTCATCGAGTCCCGATTCCCTGGAAGCGCTAACACCCGCGCACTTCCTACTGAAGAAACCTGTAGCCATGCTCCCACAATCGGAAATCACAGACGGAGACGAATACTGCCGACAAACTTGGCAACTCATGCAGTTGTTATCCCGTCGTTTCGCTGACCATTTCGAAAAACATTATCTGCCCACGCTACAACTTCGAACTAAGTGGTTTGCGCAGCAAGAAAACGTTAGCGCTGGAGACATGGTTCTTATTGTGGATGTAGATCTTCCACGTAAGAGGTGGCAGACAGGTCGTATCATCGAGACCCACATCTCGGATGACGGTTTGGTGCGATCGGTAGAACTCGTCGTCATGCGACGTAACTTCAAGAAACCGGGAATTTTCTTCGAGACGCAGCAGCTCAATCGCCCGGTGGGACGTTTATGTTTACTGGAAAGAGACAGAGAACTCTCCGGAAACTATGGGAGACAAGATACTCTTCCCACGACCACCTCCCTAATCCAACAAACATCTAGGGACTCCCCAACTTAACAATGGCTGGAGTGGGTGTGTGACCATATTACTTTATATTTGTATTTGTTTTATTTTTATATTTATGTATGTATTATTATGTAATTTTATTTTAATCGTTTTATTTAATTTTATTTAGTAGTATAGTATTTTAGAGATTATTTAGTAGATTAGTGCAATATATATTCGCATTTATTATTTAATTACGTATATTATATATTTAGTGCGACGGCGAGAAATAATTCTTTTTCTCTTTCCTTACTGCCCGTATTACATTATCAATACGTGACTACAGTAAGATGAAATATCCGTACTTATTAAAGTACAATAAAGCCACTACTATATTCAAGTATTATTGGTAGGCAGAGTATTAGGAATGCAAAGTTCAGATCCTCGTGTCTCGGCTAAACCAAGCTCTGGGTAGACCTTGGAAACGACTTGCCTCTTCACACTGACATTGCTTCGTGCGATATTGCTCTCATACCGTATATTAAATAATACATATAGTAGCGTGATGTCCCTTTAACAGTAGCGTATAACGCAAAATAAATCTGTTAAACCCTTTGACCATATGTAATTCTAGTCGATTAAGATATCGCAGCACCCACCGATATACTTGAAAGACAAATTTCTAGAATCAATGGTTAACGTCCCCAGACAAGTTCTGGAATAAACTGGTGCCCATCCTAAATATTAATTATTAATATTTACAAAAATCTGTCAAATATCAGATCCTTTAAAATTCTAGTCGATTAAGATATCGTAGCACTTACCGATACTCTTAAAAGGACAAAATTCCTAGAATCAAGGATCCCAGTCCCCAGACACGTTCTGGAATAAAATTGTGTCCATTTTAATATTAAATAATAAAATTTACGGGAATAGATTTAAATTCATATATTTCAATGAATTTAATAAATTGTCATTTTGTGCAATTTATAACATTCCCAAAGTTCCATTAATTAATGGATCATGGGAGCGGAGATTCACTCTATTAAGTGTATTTGTGTGCGAGGGTCTCCAATGCATAGTCAATAGCCGATAAAATTCATAGAATCATGTATAAAGGGGATATTGACCATTAAAGAATTACTATTAAATAGCATCCCAAATCTGTATGCATGAGAATTACCCTAATTCTACCGCTAGCTTTCCATAATGTCACCATGGCAACAACCACGCTAGAATTAGAAGTGAGTTAAAAGAACAATAGAAAGCATGCCCCATTGAATAGCATAGGGAATAAATAGCGCACTGCTAGTATCCAAGGATACATAATAAATACAGTGACATTCTGGAAGGTACTGACTAACGGACAAATGGCCCGAATGTGTGCAGTTTGTTGCAGTTGTGTTGAATTTGTGTGTTTGTAGGTGAATGTTACTACTAAGGTGTGTTTACAGTAGCGAGTCGCAATTGTGAAAGTAACCCTAACTCTCCAAGAAGAACCTGCAGTACATCTAAGCCTTTGGGACGGACAGTGAAGTGACTTGTGCCGGTTATCGTTGTCGTTGTGTAGCTACATCGTTGGCGAAAGCACGGCGACGACGGTACATCGGCGCTGAGGATCTTACACTGTCCGGGGGCAAAAGAGGGGTAGGCAGCGACGCCCGCTAGCCTAATATATATAGACTCATTATAATATTGATAAACTCATAGCAGATATGACTGAGTTGATAGAAGATGATCTTGGTATCAGGGAGCGATATACTCTACCTTTACAAGCGTTTGTCGATAGCTTGATACACGGCGACGCTGGTCCAACTACTACGGAGGATGATGGTCGTTATATCGAACCGCCAATGTCCCTGGAGCAACTTACGCGTGAATTGGACTATAGAAAGTTCACAGCTCGCTATACGCATCGTAATGGTACGTATATGGACTTCTTAACTACCGGCCACCCTATCGATTTACACAATACGGACGATGTGGATACCGAAAGGGAAATGGTTTTATTTAAATATCATACCCAACGGAATCGGAACGATAAGCCAAGAATAGAACACGAGAACTCTATTCGAAACCGACTCGAAAGAGAAGACGTTGAAGAACCGGATAAACGCAACGACTTCAACGATTATCTGGAATTCTTGAGAGAAACATACCTCAATATTGCCAGTCAACAAAATCTCGAAACTCGATATCCTCAAGGTATACATCATGATCCTATGATAGAACTCAAACGACTCTATTTCACTATGATGTATCTTACCGCCGATCGACCGCTACCTGTTGTCCCAGATAGCTTCGAACAGATGGAGGAATATTGTAAAACTGGAGAACGATCACCCGCGTTTCCTCTGCAGGACATGCGTCTTTGGTATTACTGTGACGAATGCCCTAGACCCAATCAGCAAATGGAAAGACATAAACATCCGCGGAGACGTTGCGCTAAACACAGTTTTACACGATATACTTACGGGAGTTTCGAGCGAAACCTGTTCGACGTGTCCCCTGCGGTCGCTCGACTCAAGCGATCCTTGAACAAACCGATGATCAGAGTTCCGGAATACTCGGTCAGACCTCCGCATTCCTCAGTTAGACCTCAAACTCTTGACCCTAATAGTATCACGGATCCTCCCGAACTGTACTCACTGTTCAAAGATCTAGTGTTACCCGAACAGTTGATCGGTGGCACTCTGGTAGTAGGCTCACGAGACATTCGCCAACCCTACCTAGCTGGATTGGGACGTGGTCAACTAATATCGCCGTTTAACCCATACAACCGTCCCGGCTTCACCTCTATCCAACCCGTTACGGAAGTCGAAGAGAGCGTCGTACGAAACGCATTAGACGCTATTCGGCAGAAAATCGGAAAGGGAACGTACGATTGTTTGGAGAAGCGTAAATTGCAGCAACAAGTCCAAGCGGTGAAGGAATTAGCTTTACCCCAGTTCGATAGAGAAATACAAAATCTCGAGGAGGACATCGAACGTGGACGAACCTACTCTTTACAAGAGTTTCTAGATGAGCGTCTACAACAACAAGCGGAGGAGAATCAGCTCGAGGAGAGACATATAGAACTGGATGAGAGAGAAGAAGCGGCTTTAGCTCAACCCGAAGCGGAAATCCTTATGACGGATCTCTACTCTAAAACCATTCTTCATCCCTCGATGGTTCCCCATTTCGGAGACAAACTTTTTGCGACGGCACAACCCCAACCGATTGATATCAACCTAAGATCTCGCGATCTTATCGCCGACGCTCCTCTGTTGCAGCGTCCGCCCATCGAACCCGCTCGTGTCGATGGTATACTCGTTGAACCTCTGGACAATAGAGCAGATCTTGTCCGTCGCATGGTACACGATGTAAACATACGCGCTAGACCTTTACCGGACTCGTTTTATGGGATCAAAGATCACCCTTATTACGTCAATCTAAAACAATATTACATGGTAAAACCGGAAGATCCTACACATAGTCTGAAGTTTCTACCGTTAATAAATCCTCTCGATCTTGTCGAACTCGAACAACTGCAGAAACATCTGGATCAGTTAGTTAAAGTAAACTCGTTTCGAAAACCATATAATGTTTCCAGAATAGAGAAAGAAACAATACCTCCGTATAATCTTGATGGATTCATCAAAACTCGTTTAGTGCACTGGAATCTTGATGTGTTATTCGAGGAGGAAAGAATACAACGATATGGAGATGTGGAAACATATACCACACAATATTTAAAGTATAAAGACCTGCCTAATGCTAGCGAATGTGCTACCTTGTGGCATCCTGTGGGAATGACACTCGAAAACGCCACTAAAGAGTGGAACGAAACTCTTAACGTTATCGAGATGTATGGAGTTGTCACTTACGATAACGAAGGTAGCGTTCCGGTTGGAGAACTTGGAACTACGCAGATGATACATATACGAGGACTCGCTGGTTCTACCCACGTATTTACTCGAGCGTGTTCCGACGTTATTGATTATTCTTTTGAAACTCTTACTGAGACACAAAAGAAACTCCGACATGGACAATTTGAACTCGCGCAGCGTTACGTCACCGACACCGAGTGCAAGCCGGCCATGGGTATCGATGGATCGATGTTACCCCAACCCGTGCTCGAGATGCTGTTTAACGAAGGAATCCTTAAAATCGGCTCAGCTGTTTATGGAGACCTACAGAACGACTTTCGGAATATGGAGAACATTCCATACCCCTTCGTTGATACTCAGCTGATTGCTCCTTGGGCAGAAGGCCGAGGTTTCTTCCGCACTATGTATGCCAATACACCCAGCGGAATTACCAAAGTACAACGAACCTCCATCGGACATCTTGCCTTTCAAGAATACGGATGGAATTTCAAGGTTGGAAATCCTATAAATTACCAACAAGTATACGGAGATCACTATTCTCGTTTATACTTTGATGGACCATTGACCGCACCTGGCGCCGTGTATAGCTTTATGAGTGTTCCACTTCGTCCCTCCTTAGCTATATACACGATCTTTGAAAACGCAGCACTTGCCGGTTGGCTAGCCGATGTGTGCAGTCGTACCATACGCACCCCGCACCCATCCCTTAATACTTGGAACCAAACTCGCCAAGTTAGATGAACACAATAAATTCATCCGTTTCGAATGTTTCAGGCGCTTTCTGACTCCGTTCCGTAACGTTGATAGTCAGTTCAAGGACCGCGCTCTGACCAAACTCAGCCTGAGAGACTCAGCGGCGGAGAAACTAAACAGCGCGGGATTTGCCCTTTTTCAGGACGTTTGTATACAGAACTTGCATTCATCTGTTATACAAAGACCCCGAATACCCACGGGTTATTCTGTCGTCGAAGTTCAGACAGTGGGTCAGCTTGCGGAGACAGCCGCACCTACCTCAGCTATGCAATTGGAAGACGAACCAATATGCTTAGAAGCTGAAGCGATTCAGCCTACAGCGCCCCGGAGCAGCGATAACGACTACGTCTTAGAGTGGTATCAAGGTCCACAATGTCTCACCGCATACGATTATCGACACGCTAACTATGTTTCTCGAAAACGTTGTCGATTATGCGCATCGAGAGACCATTTCACCCCTATGGACTCAGACGTACCCTGCTCCTATTTCCACAAACAACCAATGATGGAGATATATTGTGCGTATTGCAGACTTAATAACTCTCATATTTTTGCAGTCTGCCCCCAATTTATGACTCAATGCCACCACTGTCAACTTAAAGGACATGCCAGTTATAATTGCCCCTTTAATCACGATTTAGAGAGCGTAGATGAAATGATTACCCTGCGCTACATCCGAGCTTGGGAAGCTAACGCGGATTTACACTGTGAGTCCCGTCATCGATACTACCCTGGACGCTCTTACGAGGGAGTTTACGCGTTCCATCCTTATTTATTAGCGTCTGTGGAACAAAAAACACGCATACCGAGTTACGAGCTAATGAAGCGTGTTGGTGAGTGTATTTCCACTAAATTTGTTAGAAGATACCTTAGGAATGTCAATCCTAACGATATTACTTCATACCATTTGATCAATTATATCCGTCAAGACCCTGAGTATGGCGATTTATTTATCAACTCGCACCCTGAGTTACAGGAAGTATCTCGACGGCCCTACGAATATCGAGCCCGAGAACGCGAGCTGGAAAGAACTATTAAACCAAGGAAGTTTCTCACCACTCACGGTCCGCCTACCGCCATTGCCCAGACAACCCGTCAAGGACCCGTAGGAGCTGCTGTCCTGAGGCGCGCCCTAAAGGCTGTTAGACCGCGCTCCACGGAAGTTGATATCAATCAACCAGGTACCTCGACCGGCGGATACACCGATCGCAATCCGAAACCTTCTGATGCAATTGTATTGCACCCTTCACCCAGGAGTTACAGCCCTCCTAGTAAAGTGGCTCGCCCCAAAGAGAAAAGGACTCTTACTAGCCTCAAAAAACTGCGTAAACGCCGTCCGCGTAAGAAAGACTAACTGTTTAGAGTATTTTTATATTTTAGAAACTGTGATTTGTTATATTTTATAGACTTAAATCCCATTTTCTGGGAGCGGTGTAAAAGCTTTTGCGTAATTAACCGGTTATTTTCCCTTAAAGTACTCTGTAGTTGGTTTGCCAGGCATAAAAAGGCCGTGTCCTTGCTGTACTGGTGTTTTAGAGGACATAAAAGTCATTTCCTCTGTATTTGTACTTTAGAGGACATAATCCGCAATCTCGTGACGCGATAAGCTAGATACTCTTGAAAACAGTGTCGCTACCATGACGACGGTTAACAGCTGATATTGCCACGTCGACATTTCTTTGTTTCTTTGTTCTCTCGTTGTTCGGTTGACCAATCAGAGCGTTTTTGTCTCTGTGTTGGAGGTGGATACAGAAACTCAGGAATTCAGTGTTATGTTTTTGCCCAGAGCCTAAGAACACCGGCTTTTGGCACCTCCGTGTTTCAGTCTTTAGTCTTACATTAGTAGGCTTAATTATAGAACGTATATCTGTTATCGAGTTACCTTATCAATGCTTACTAAACATATCATGCATATCTTACTTAACATTACTGCTTTTGCTGTCGGTTATTCATTATATTTGTTGATGGAAGATTATATTTGGAATACTGATCAATAGTCAGACACCCAACCTTCTTGATATACTAAAGGTTAGAGAGACAGGTTACAGATAAACGATTGCGACCTATGTTAAGTGGTTTGAAGTGAATCTAATGCTATTTTATAGGCCCTACATGTATTGTCTGTTATTCTCTTTGTATGTGACTAAAATTAGTGAAGGTCGGCAGATTGGTGTGCAGTATTGTGCAGCATTGTGTATGATTGTAACTGATAACAAAGCATCTCCTAAAGAATGCGCCATATACGTGAATCTATAGCCTTTTCGTTGTGTCTAGTTTAAGTCATAACTCTGTTTACATAATTAGAGCGCCACGTCCTAAAGGAACTGTTAATATTTCCCGAAAGTGAATAATATTTGTCAGAGATTATATATTACGATCAGTCGAATAATACAGTAGGCTTACACCATCAATCATTAAGCTTCCGAATTCAGTCTCCCGGGTATATCCAGCGGGTGAATGATTGCGCATAGACTGGCTTCGGCTAATGTAGTGTATCAAATACTCGTCATAGGCTAAAGACTATATATCATCTAAAAGACATCCTAATTTGGCAGGTTAAACTGTCAAAGGTCTTAAAAGCGCAAACAGTAGTTAGGTTTTTGTATCTGGGACGTTTACAACAACTGTTGATTAAACTAACATAACCAGAAAACTGAACCAGGGTGCCAGCCGGGGAGAAACATCTGTTGGGTAGACTAAATAGAACATGAGTAGATACTGTTTGTAGTTTTTAGAAAAACATTGTGTAGTGGATTGTTGATCAGTGGGAAGGATATTATTCCAAATAGTAGGACCGAGGTAGGTAGATCGTTGTGCAATATCCAACCTTGTATGGGGGATATGGAAATTAACTTAACCGGGTATAATTTTGGTGCGTGGTTGACGTATACCTAAATCTAAACAGGATTAATTCGAAACCTATTAATGTCACGCAGGCATGAATAGGGTGGTCTGGTGTTTGGAAAGCAATTATACTGTAATGGTAATATATGTAATGACTTGTATAAGGGTGCAGACAAAGCCTGGAAGTGGCTGAAGGTTATACAACGGAGCAGTTTATTAATTTTAATACAGAGAGGCTTTAAAGTAGTAACATTTGTAGGCCTACTTCCCCAGAGTAGGAGTACGTAGTGTAGGTAGGGGTGGATTAGACTGAAATAGAATTCCCCTCGAAGAATATATGGAGGGAAGGAAGATATAGCCTAGTTTATAGAATAGAGCAGTCGTTCTAGAAATCTTTTAAAGGATATATTGAATATGTGGTTTCCAAGACAAATCATTGTTTACCCAAACTCCAAGAAATTTTGTGCTAGTTGAATAATTAATGTTATTTTTATTGATTCGAGGTCGTGGGATTTGAGTAGCATCATTAATTATATTGGAAAATAGGGTACAGTATATTCTATTTTGGACAAGTTAAGAGACAATCGGTTAGCTATTAACCAGTCACCAAATATACTTTTTTGTAGCACCAATTTACATCCCCCAATTTTGAATTTCTCTCTCACCAAAAATAATTATTCATCCCCAAAAGCAATTATTCAATCTCCCTAAAATAATTACTTGTCAACCAAAAACAATTCTTCCCGCACCAAATATTTTATTGAAAAGGTATTTATACAAATTCATTCATTGCTTTTTCCGTAAATCAAACAAAATGTTTAATCATATTAGGCCTATACCGACGATCCTCGGGTGAGTACAAAACAAAGACCCAATTATAAAGACCTGCATAATCTTGTAACATGTTAACTTTCGTTTATGTTTTGGTTCCCCCAACACGCCTCTGTAACCTGCTCCTTTACTAACCTGCTCCTTTAAATAGCAATGGGACCTAACGCTCTTTGGGACCTAATGCGACTTATCTTTGTTTTGTACAGAACGGTCAGTAAAGCCTTGGGTATGTAGCCTACTCACCCGACGATCCTTGTACCAATAGTCTGCAACTAAGTGTCTGTAACTCAGAGTTTCTGTTAAATTTGGTAGAATATTTGATTATTTTGGGGGAATAAGCATTTATTTTGGGGGAATAATATGTATTTATTTTGGGGAGAATATGTATTTACAGTATTTTGGGGGAATACGGTATATGGTCAACACTTCGAATTAGTCAACACTTCGAAATAGTCAACACTTCAAAATAGTCAACACTTCGAAATAGTCAACACTTCGAAAAACCATGTCAACACTTCGAAATAATGGTTTAAATAGCGCCTATTTATTGTAAATTTTTACCCCATGTCAACACTTCGAAAGGCCATGTCAATACTTTGAAAAGGAAAAATATGAATATAAATAGAATAATAGTATATTTTAAAATACAAATGCAATAATAATGGTTACGTTTAGGTTATAGAATTAGTATATGGTACTGTATTACCGGTATTAAGAACAAGTAGTAATGCGATTGTGTGGGGCGAGACACGAATGGCGAGCCATCAGCGAACTGATATAGTTATACTATGGCCGTTTTTCAAAAGTCTGTGTGATTCCATTCTCTCCCATAGAGCCTAAGGCATGGCAAGGGCAGCCGTGCCCAATAATATTTCATGAAGCAAGCTAAAGTCATTGACCAAGCCAGTGCCTAGGCTAGCACACTGTGGGGCGAGACACGTAGTCGGCAAGCCTTGGCATACGGTTCATATAGAACAAATGGGGCATGTCTAGTTTGGACCCCATATCCCATGCTATAAATGTATTCATTCGATATACAATCATATGTTAATCCGCTAGGTGATGTCAAATTGTTATTCTGCAATTTCGTACTTACCAGTGCAGCACTGTACAGCAGTACCGTACCGGTAGGCATATGTCATTACTTCTGAGTCTCTAGCGGATCCCCAATTAAATGTCTTAACTTTTCAATTTCGTAAAAGATAGACTTCATGATTCTCTACAGGCCACCAAAATTTCAGCTCAGGAAAATGAGGCCTTCCCGAGAAATTTAACATTTTCTAAAAACCACATAATCTGTCGTAGCTGACGTCAGACTGCATGATTTTTCACCAAACTTTACAAACTTTCTAAACTTTCTCTCTACTACTTACCTACTAAGTTTGGATCAAATCCGAACGAGCGATGCCGAGAAATTCGCGTTCAAACATTTACCAGACAGACGGACAGACAGACGGACATGCCCCATTTGCCCTATATGAACCGTATGCAAAGGCTCGCCGACTACGTGTCTCGCCCCACAGCATAATAAAATCATGGATCGTGATAAAAGTATAGTACAGTATTGTTATAGGATAACATTAGACACATACCAACATTATTAACAATCATCATTAAATATATCAGTACAAACAGAAATCAATCGATATTTGTTGCAATGAGACATTAAAGCTTCCACCTAAAATTGAAAGTAGTTGTGGACCAGGCTTACTTTGTTAGCGAAGGTTAAACCATTTGTAGCATAACAGGCTCTCAGAAAGTTGTAGCTAACAAAGTCTGTCAGTCTGTGGTAGTTGCTGCACCTTCATCCATCCGTGATCTCAGTTCCTCATTGGAGTAGGTATAGTTTAGCATATTAAACATGGATGGAAGGCTTGATGTCTGTCTAGCAATCTCGTATGTGTGACTCAGCCCCATCTTCACGTTATTTGACGCAAGTGAATTCGTCATCAACAAGTACCGCAGATTCTGCTGGAGTGACTCCTTTGGACATCGAGATATCCGTCTAATCAATCCAATTGAGCGTTCTGACACAAGATTACTAAGTGAAGATGCTCCATACAGCAAGCATAGAGCTGTGAAAGCTGGATAACAGGATAAGGTCAAACCCGGGTTCCGTGGCAATCTACCACTTAGTTTTTCTGGTTTCCCTGAAGAAAATCTGCCGTTAACTGGCAGGCTGGCTAAAACGATTAGTTTGTTAGTTCATAACATCAGAACATAATAATGCAGATAAATCTAATCAAAACAGATAAATCAAAATACATCGGTACATACATCAGACAATCAGATGTCAGACATCCAAAAAGAAACACGAATCTAAACTACTACTGTAGGTACTGTATTGTACTGACCATATCTTGATATATCACTTACTTACCGGTATTATCCTACCTATCTATCCCTCTTTGTTATCCTCCAATCAGCGGTCAGGATTATTCTAGCGCAATTTTGTTGTTTCCTGTAAACTTTCCTAGATGGCGTTATATTATTTATAACGTTTTTTGTAATTTGATATTGTTGTGTTTCATATTTTGTATGTCCTTGCTGCTGATCACCACAAATCCCCCCCACGAAAGGAAACCACTCGTCCCGAGTGGTTTGATAAAAATATTTTGCAGAACCGAATCTAAATAAAAACAGCACAATAATAATGTAAAAATACCTACAAAATATATGAACATAGAATTAGTTAAAATCCAACGCACTTGGTACACTTTATTCATTTATGTACAGGAAATGTGAATTCCCATTCCAACTACCAGTTGCCAATACCAACTGCAATATGTACTAAGTAGTTATTAATTTCAGCTACAGTAGCTTAGCCAATAGGCAATTAAATTTACTGAATATGACAGTCATTAGACAACAATTAATACATACAATGCAAAATGATAGCCAATAGGCAAATGTTATTTAATAAAAAAGTTAATAACCAATAGGCTAATAATATACAACAGACCTTCAAGACCTCCTTTGGCGCCCAAAGCAAGCAAAATAGCCAATTGGCGAGTTTTCTATGAAATAAACAGAAACAAAATAAGTCTCTACAGAATGAATAAACATATCAATAAACTTATGGTATCCAAAAATAAAATACATACTGTACATTTATTCAAATGTAAAACAACACCACATTTACTACCAAATGAGATTAGAGGATTCGGTTCCGCTAAATAGTTATTTTTCTGCGACAACAAAGAGGGGTGAAATGGGAACAGCAAAAATTTATAGTTTAATTTACATTCATAAAACAAAACACTAAATATGTCTAATCTAAATAGTAACACGTATACATACCAATAATATACTGACCGTGCAATAATAACCTACAAAATGTTTAGTAGGATCTAAACTGCATACGGTAGTGCATATTGCATATAGTTTGTTGGTTTATGTAAATATCATCAGTCACTGTTCTACTGTATATACTTATACCTTACTGTATGTACTACTGTACACTAAGGTGTGCCGACATCACTTTGTCCAGGCTTGCTGTCCCCATTTCTGGAGTTTATCTACATACTCCTCTATAGTTTCATTTATTCCAAGCCTACAATCTAACAGCTTACTACATATAACATCGGGGGGTAAAGGCCTAAATCTAGCTCGCAGAGCGGCTACTACGCTATCAAAATCGACTTGTTGTTCAGTAGGTAATTCTTCTATTACGCGAGCCGCGGTACCTGACACATAAACGGAAGCAACCCTTCCCATCATCACGTAATTCCATCTTCGAAGACGTCCCAATCGCTGCAATGCACTAACCCAGGAATCAACATCTCCACGCCCGTCGAATATTTCCGGTTCCTTCCTGATATCCGCCATTATCGGTGCGTTGTGTTCAAGCTGTATACAGGTATCGGTACCTTGCTGCTCTCTATTAGGATGTATGTAATCGTCCCCTTCTCCTGGTACCGGTACTGCAGGAAACCGATTCCTACCGTGAGACTGCGTTTCAGAATATCTAGGACGGTCGCAACCGGAACCAGGAACGACAACCGCCGGACTATTTAAGTTTATGTCCGTCCAACTTGATTCTTCTCTCGGACCGACGGCTATTTGCGTTTGGTCAGACCCTCCGCATCTACTACCGGTACTATCGCTATCATTCTCGAATCCAAAAACGTCTGTCATACCCTGACTCGCTGACTGTCTGAATGCTTGATATTACCGGTACAAGTCCAAAGTCAGCCAGTTTACCGATAACCAACAATCGATATCTACGCCCAGCGGTCTGACGGTACAAGTAACAAGTCTATAACCAGCAGCAGTAACCAGGAAGAAAAAAAATCCTCCCGGACGAGCCCCCAAATGTGAAAGCTGGATAACAGGATAAGGTCAAACCCGGGTTCCGTGGCAATCTACCACTTAGTTTTTCTGGTTTCCCTGAAGAAAATCTGCCGTTAACTGGCAGGCTGGCTAAAACGATTAGTTTGTTAGTTCATAACATCAGAACATAATACTGCAGATAAATCTAATCAAAACAGATAAATCAAAATACATCGGTACATACGTCAGACAATCAGATGTCAGACATCCAAAAAGAAACACGAATCTAAACTACTACTGTAGGTACTGTATTGTACTGACCATATCTTGATATATCACTTACTTACCGGTATTATCCTACCTATCTATCCCTCTTTGTTATCCTCCAATCAGCGGTCAGGATTATTCTAGCGCAATTTTGTTGTTTCCTGTAAACTTTCCTAGATGGCGTTATATTATTTATAACGTTTTTTGTAATTTGATATTGTTGTGTTTCATATTTTGTATGTCCTTGCTGCTGATCACCACAGAGCTGAGTTTGACACACGATTATTACAGTACATGAGACCACGCATGATTTTACGAAACTGTCCATTCAGCGATTCCACTTCAGTACCTGAAAGCATTCCAAAATTAAATTCTAGGCCATAAAGGATACTGTAAAAGCTTTTGCTGAATTGCCCGGTTATTTTTCCTTATTTTTCCCGTAAAATACTCTGTAGTTGGTTTACCAGGCATAAAAAGGCCGTGTCCTTGCTGTACTGGTGTTTTAGCGGACATAAAAGCTATTTCTTCTGTATTTGTACTTTAGAGGACATAATCCGTAATTCCGTGACGTAAAAGCTCGATACTCTTGAAAACAGTGTCGCTACCATGACGACGGCTAGCAGCTGATATTGCCACGTCGACGTTTCTTTGTTTCTTTGTTCTCTCGTTGTTCAGGTTGACCAATCAGAGCGTTTGTTGTCTCTGTGTTGGAGGTATATACAGAAACTCAGTAGTTCAGTGTTATGTTTTTGCCCAGAGCCTAAGAACCGGCTTTTGGCACCTCCGTGTTTTCAGTTTTTAGTCTTACACTAGTAGGTTTAATTATAAGGACATATATCCTTTAACCTGTAAATATCTCACTGCTAACTGATCATACATCCTGACTGCTGAAACATTGCAAACTCATAACAATCAGTGTTCAGTTGTTGTTTTATACTGCTATTTACTGTCAGTTCTTCATAATATGGTTGATGAATTATTATATTTGGAATAACGAGAAATAACCCCGAAACCCAATATTCTTGATATACCGAAGGTAAGAGAGAAAGGTTACCAATAACGATTGTGACTTATGTTAAAGTGGTTTGAAGTGAATCTAATGTTATTTGATAGACCCTACATGAGTCAGTCTGTGTTCCTTTTATATGTGACTAAAAGCAGTGAAGATTGGCAGATTAGTGTGCAGTATTGTGCAGCATTGCGTATGAGTGAGTTTGTTAAAGAAGCAATTCCTAAAGAATGCGCCATATATGTGAATTATAATTAAGCCATATCGTTGTGAGTAGTTTAAGTCATAACTCTGTTTATATAGATAAAGCGCCACGTCCTAAAGGAACTGTTAATATTCCCGAAGGTGAATAATATTGTCAGAGATTATATAATACTGTCAGTCGAATAATACATTAGGCTTACATAGCAATAAAATTAAACCGTCAAACCCAATCTCCCGGGAATATCCAGCGGGTGAATGGTCGCGCACAGATTGGTTTCGACTAGTGTAGTGAATCAAATACTTGTCATAGACTAAAAACGATTTAATATCTAGAAGACATCTTAATTTGGCGGGTTAAACTGCCAAAGGTCTGAAAGCGCGAACATTAAAGGATATAGCTTCTTTGTTGCAGTAAGCAATAAAGTTGAAAGTACTGGTCAACCGGTAAACCTGAACCGGCAGACCGGTACATCTGTAGGTCAGTAGGCCCAACCGCTAGAACCGGTACTGCCGTAGGTCAGTAGGGCCTAGCTGTCCTAACCGGTACTTCCGTATAAGTACACTAGTATTATTCGATTTGATTGTTGCATACCGGTAGGCTGTTTGAGGGATTAGGGATTGATCACCCCTTATTCCTTTATATGGTTTACTTATTTCTGTCAAGTTTTATTTATTTGTAGGCCAGTATTGAACAGAAGGCGTGTAAGCCTGATCAGATTGTACAGACGATTTGTAGGCTGAGCTGTTGTCTGATTGCTGTTAAGTCCGAACGAATTGCAGTGTGTGTAGATCACCTGTCCGATTAAGTACCGTTAGGAAGTAGGGGCAGCGAACGCTGTAAGGTAAACCCCCAACTAAAGAATAAGTCGCACTACTGGGTTAGAGCGCATACTCCCTAATCATTTCGGAGTCTGCATGTCCTGCGGTTTATTTAGGCTTGAGAGTAGTCTGCCATCGTTTAGTCTGTACTTTGTTTGTGTAAGTCTGTACGGGTAGCGTATAATTTTATTTAGATAATTTGTAGGCTGGATAGTTGTCTGGCTGTTATTAGGTCTGAACGGATTGCAGTGTGTGTAGATCATTTGTCTGATTAAGTACGGTTAGGAAGTAGGGGCAGCGAACGCTGTAAGGTAAACCCCCAACTAAAGAATAAGTCGCACTACTGGGTTAGAGCGCATACTCCCTAATCATTTCGGAGTCTGCATATACCGTAGTTTGTTTAGGCTTGATAGTAGTCTGTCAGTGTTCGGTCTGTATTTTGTTTGAGTAGTTTGTACGCGTAGCGTAATATTTATTATTCAGAGTTTATGCGATTATCCGCAACATTCATTCCCCAAGTTTGTTCCTACAGTAATTGTGTTTGTTATACATACCGCTATAGTTAAATTAACCCCGGTACTACACGGGCTGCTCGGCGTAGGTAAAGACTGGTGATTTTGTGCATCGGTCACTCCAGCAGATGCCGTGGTTCTTTTAGCTGTTCAAGTATATTTAACTACTGATTATCTGTTGTACAAGTACTCGTACCTAATTTAGGGTTTAGTGTACAGTACTTTCCGAAGTAATTAGTGTAGGCATTATATTTGTGTTGTAAAGTGGTTGATAGGCACATTCGATTAGCTCTATTAACTTCTAGATAGGAACACTCCGTGATACATAACGTAGAACCTATAACGATACGGCTATAGGTCGTCAGGCGGTGGTATTTTCCTATCTAGACAACGCAGTGTATTTACTACTACGTATTATTTTCAAATACCGCAGTACCCTGTCCGCTGTAATAACCAGATTTCTAACCCTTTGTTAGACTGGTTTGTAGACTTCTTGTAAAATTACCCTAAAAAATTCGTATTTGTGTTTTTGTAAATTTTTGTGTTTATTTAGAGATTGTAATCTCAACCCGAATTGTACGTAATTTGTAGTATTAAGTAACTTAGGTAAATTAGAATCATTTGTTTTAGTGTCCTATACGTAACACTTCACTGAAAGCGCACCGCTTTGTGTAGTGATTACCCCAGAAATAATAACATTTATTTCAAACATAGACAAAACCCATTAAAACGGGTATATATATATTATAAATCAAATCTAACGATTTATAAATAGTAGGCCTACCATACAACCATTAGGTCTCAATATCAGTTGGATTACTGCTCAAATAACGGTAATAAAGTAAGTAAAGTAACCAAGTAACCCTTGAAATTCAGAAATTCAGTTATTTTTAAAATAATTGATATACCGGTATTTACGATAGGCCTATTATCTTTATTTCTATAAATCTAGGCTGAAATTATACCGGTACGTGTAATTAATTCTATTTCAGAATTATATATCCTACAAACTGTAAGCTGTATACCGGTATTCCAGATAGACCTATTATATATTTATATATATTTGTGCTAAATTATACCGGTATTCGGTGATAAAACTAGTCTGTAATAATAGTTATCTATACTATAAGCATACCGGTATTATAATATATTATATATCACGCTACACTGAGTAGCAGTAACGGTAATTAATTACTAGGCTAGCAGTTAATACTGAGTTACTAGACTTGCTTAGACTGTAATATAGCAGTAGGCATTCAACTGTACATACCTAGTCATGTCTGATACTAAGCAGAACCTGTCAGACAGTTTATTAGATGTAACTATCTGCAACTCAGATCGAGACGTACAACCGTCTGGTCGTAAGTTCAGTTCACCTCCCACTGTGAGGAAGGTCATCCCTCCAGTAGTAATAACAGAACCTAGGCTAGTCCAACATCGTAGGTCTATCATAGGCACCCGAGCTCAGGTCAAGCGGGACCAACAAGCAGCGGAACAGCAACAACCCGCTAGTCAAGAACTTATTCCTCAGCGGCCCAGCAGCTCCAGTAGTGAGGATACTGTAGAGCTGACACCCGAGCGCGGAGCAGAGATGACGGATGCGGTTTATACGGATCCCCTTCTCATCCTTCCTGCAGCCGTGCTCGCTGGGTTATTGATCGCGGTGGAAGAACACCAGATCGATTGGGCGAGAAGTCAACGGTCAACTAGAGATAGTTACGCGGGATACACGAGTGAAGAACTGAAGTCTATTGTCGAGTTGCAATGGAACTTCCCCGGACCCGGACTCCCGTTTGATTTATCAGAAGCTGCCTGGGAAGACATACACCGGATGGGAGTAGCCAAGGAAACCATCGATCCAGCTGTGTGGAAGAGGTCCGCAGCCGGATACGCACAGGGATTCTTCAGCTCTGTGGAGCGAGTAGAAAAGCAACTTTTTCAACAACCTCAAGGACCTCAAGAGCAGGGATCGCTGCTTTATCAAGTTAGAGAAAGAGTTTTGCGGATTAGGCTAATCTTATCCGCCTTTGAGGAGGCTTCTAAAAGAAAACAAGACACGTCGTTGCAAGTTGCCGTAAAAACTTGGTTTCAACGGGTGAGTCGCCAGGTTCAAGGAGCAGCTCAGTGGAAAGCTCAGTTGGAGGAGCGCTCAACCCATGGAGAATCGACGGACGCTACTTTTTCCCAAGTGGAAAGTGAAGCGACGGCAGAGAAACCGCATAAGAAGGATGCCATTGATATCTATCTGTCAGACTATCAGCGTTTTTTGGGAGATGAAGAGTTGAGGAGAAGGCTAGAGGGACTTAGCCCTAATAGCGAAGGAGCCAAACTCGTGTTAGATGCGATTGATGTGGATAGGTTAGCGGCGAACCAAGCTAAATTCGATGAACAACTCCGCATTGCTAGAGAACAAGAAGAACAAGTAAAGAAAAAACGTATAGAAGATAGAAAGACAACGGCAGTGGCAGCAGCAGTGGCAGCGGCAGAAGCCGAAAGAAAAGCGGCACTGGCAATAGCAGAGGCAGTGGTAGAAGCCGAACGGAGGGCATCTGAAGAGGCAACCCAACTAGAGTTGGAAATTCTTCAAGAGAAGCAAGACAACTTCAATAAACAGTTAACAGCGAGCAATATGCAGATGATGAGTCGATCTACTCCCAAGAGACAGGGGTATACATCATCTGAGGAAGGCAATACCACCGACACTGAAGGCGGAAGAAATCGATCTCGCCTAAGCAGACGTAAAAGAACATTCCACCGGCAGAAATTGCCTGATTTGCCTCCAGCTGTTAGAAGGCAACTAAATAACACCAAAGTAGGTAGTACAGAACCCACAGACCAAATAATTACAATAGAGAGACTCCCTACTATAGTAGATGAGCCTGAAATAATTAGGCCTGTTCCCGAAGCTACCCTTTCGGTCGTAGAGACACCTGTACTCCCTGAACCTACTTCTCAATTCCCTTTGCACAGCACTAAGCTACCTGTGCCCAGCAGAACAGTCCATGAGACAGTGCATACCCTGGACTCCGAGCGAAATATTCCAGATTTGTCGCCCGTTGTCCCTCGTCCGCCCGCTACAACGTTGGCGACTCCCGCTTCGGCGGTCGAATGGGTGGACGAGAGACGACGGGGGATGGATCTCCTGCTCGGGCAGATGCAGGAGACTGTCCAACAATTCAAGGGCACAGTAAGGGAAAGTAGGCTAGAGTTGCAAGAAGTGCAGCAAAGTATCGCGCTTGAACGCGATAAATTAGTAAACACCCAAAAGGGTATACCACCACCCTCTGTAACAATGTGTCAACCTGTTAGGTCTGAAGTATCGCATGCGCAAGGTGTGGAGCCTACACGCATCTATACTGCTAGCGAAGTAGAAACTCCTATAGTGAACCCTATTAAGGGTAATTATAGACCTGTTGATAATGATATTCCATATAGAACTGATCATAATCCGAGAAATTTATATACCGATAATTCGATATTAAATAGCACGATGGCCCAAGAAAGTTTTACGCGTCAAATGGCTAGAACCGAAGCCCGACAAGCGGTAAAGGTGGGAGAGATCGTTAAGTTCAATGGAGATGAGATGAAATGGTTACCTTTTAATGAATATTACAAAGATAACATACAGAACTCTGTACTATCTAATGGAGAAAAACTTAGATACCTCATCGAATGCTTGGAAGGATCTCCCAAGTTAATGGCGTTAAAGTTTATTGGACATCCAGACGGATTAAGACAAGTTTGGGATACACTAAATATCAGGTATGGTAATAGGAATAATATCGCTGGGTACTTGTATGCAAAGTTAGTAGCGCCCCGAAAGTTTATTAGTAGCGGAATTATCGAGTTTTCCGATGAGATCCAGGAGATCTGCAGACAATTAGATTGGCTAGGTAAGTCTCATGAGTATCAGAACACTATGGTTATTAGAGCAGTGGCTTCTACTTTACCTAAAGGTGGAGTAGGTACACGCTGGGATAAGAAAGTGTTATATATGATGGAACAACAACGGCGAGACCCTACCATGGCTGATCTCATGTCATTCCTAGATGGAGAAGTGAAATTACAGCTCCTGAAGCAGTCCAGAGAGAAGACAGCGGAAAGTAAGGTAAGTGAGAAACCCGTTTCTAGGAGAAGGGTAATACCAGTATGTTATACCGACGACGGTGAAAGCCAAACTTCTCAAGGAGAGGACAGCGGGAAAGACACTGACAGATCTTATGTCAATAAAATGCCTAAAGATCAGGTAAGTAAATCCAAGTCTCGACCCAATGACAGAAGGGAACCGGTACAAAAAACCCCTCCTACGTCTCCTAAAAGAATTCAGGTGAGAAAGCCTGAGGAAAGAACAAGTGTGCACCACACAGCACATGTTAAAGTAAGTAACATCAAGCCCAAATGTGTGCTGTGCGACGGGCCCCACCGTTTAAATGCGTGTGATAAATTCCTGAGGAAATCACTAAAGGATAGACGTGAAGTCATGTGGGATAAGCGGTTGTGTTATAATTGCCTCAGACGAGGACACCAACGGCGAACCTGTAACTCCGACGCAAGGTGTGCAAAGTGCGGCGCAAAACATCATATCTTGTTGCACACGGAATTCGAACGAAACAGCCCGAGTCAGGTAAGTGAGTCCGAACTACATGTCCAATTCAGTGATGTGAACGACACTGATCAATCTGAGATGGAAGGATTCTATACGGACGAGTTCTCCGACCAAAACGAATCCTGTTACCTAATAAACACCACCGCAGTGTATCGAACACTCGTGTACGAGAAAGACACAGACAGCGACCTTACCTTAACTACTTCCGATCAACAACCATCTTGGAAAGCGCCAACTTCCAATATAGGAATCCGAGAATTTCCTGTAGTCCAGTTACGGGTCCACGGACCTCAGAAGAGCTATATAGTGAACGCCCTCCTGGACTCCGGCAGCACAGGAACATTCATCGATAAAGAGCTAGCCGAAAATATATTTGCTGGACAACCCAAGTTCCAAACTAAGCTCAACATGTCAGGCATTATGCAAGTTTGGAAATCTACAATAACAGCTGATTATTATGTCGGAGCGTTGTCCACCCCCCAGGACGAATTAGGAGAACACAGCATAAGGTCAGTGAAAATGGTGGCTATAAAGAACTTCGCTACTACTCAAGCAGACCTTTATGATTGGGACGAGGATGAGAGCATCCAACATCTTAACATACCTCGATTCCAGACTGATTATCCTGGAGTGCAAATACTCATCGGCCAAAACGCGCATGAGGCGCTGGAGACGTTAGAGAAACGGCCTGCTCAACCGCAGCCCCTACAGACCTATGCGGTAAGAACTAGAGTAGGTTGGACGACTTCTGTTACCTGGGATCATGGATCCGGAAGTCAGGTGAGGACCTTCGAATACGTAAGGGAAAGGCATGGGCAGCCTTGAATAGGCTTTCCAGGATTTGGAAGTCACCTAGAATTAATCGGAAACTTAAGGTCCGATTATTTAGAGCAGCAGTAGTTCCAGTACTCCTCTACGGGAGTCCATGCTGGGCTCTAACTGCTGAGGACACCAAATCTCTGGATGGCACATTCACAAGAATGCTACGCCGGGTACATTGTGTCAAGTACAATGCACACATCTCCAACCAGACACTATATAACATTGGAGGTGTCTCATTGGTTCCCCCAAGCTTGACACTAGAACAAAATCGCCTCCGCTTTGCAGGACATTGCTTTCGCCGTGAGGACCAGCCAGTGCATAATCTTGTACTTTGGCAGCCTCATGGAGCGAATAAGCATGGTGGACAGCCCATGACTTTCTTGAGACGCATCTTAAAGGACACTGGCCTTAAAGATGCGGATGATCTAGCAAATGTCATGGGTGATAGGGAGTTGTGGCGGTGCAATTTTGTTGACAAGCCGGCACAGCATTCTTAAAAATGCAGCTGCAATGCAGCATGCCGATCCTAGTAGTAGTAGTAGTAGAGTAGGTTGGTACCTTACTGGACCTTCCCGAAGAACGCTCAGAGAAAGACTGCTTCAAGATCGCGTCCGCCAGGTGAGTGAATGGGAAGATGATACTAGTGAGGGAGACGACCCAACTGAGGGAACACCACACTCCTCAGATAATGACAATCTTAGCTCCAATGTAGATCAATGGAGATATTGCCCCAAGAAGTTTAATCCAACGGACATCGCTTCCAGAGGAGCAACTCCTCAAGAACTGACAGATACTATAGACCGGTTAGGTGAACCCGACTTCCTGAGTAAGGAGAATGAATGGCCTCCCCATCTTACTCCGACTGAGATTAGACCAGCCAAGGGAGCGGAGAAAGTCGAACCTGAAACCAGGACGGGTGGATCGGAGTTATTTGAACCCGGGATAGATCTGTCGGTATTACATGTTGCCAGGGACGACGCCGTGGATCTGGGCCTCCCCACCGCGAGTGGATCCTTCATGAAGATCAGAGAGAGCGATTGGAGCTCTGGAACATCAGACGTCTCGCAGGGACTCTCACCTCTCCTGCAGAGAGCGACGGACCACTATAGCTCCTGGAATCGGCTTTGTGACGCCGTCATATACTTTGAGCGATGTTTCTATCGTCACTATTCCAGGACGAAGAGGAAACCTGGAATTGTATTCAGGATGCAGCGACTCAATCACCCAGTCGGTCGTTTGTGTTTATCGGAAGGGAATGGAGGACTCTCCGGAAACTGTGGAAGGCAAGATTCTCTTCCCGCGACCACCTCCCTAATCCTTCAAACATCTAGGGACTCCATAACGTAACAACATATGGAGTGGGCGTGTGACTCTATTATTTTATATTATTTTTATCATTTTTATATTTATGTATGTATTACTATGTAATTTTATTATAATCGTTTTATTTAATTTAGTAGAATATTATTTTGGCGATTATTTTGTAGAATAGTGCAATATATTCGTGTTTATTACGTACGTAATTACTTATATTATATTTAGTGAGACGGCGAAGAAATAATTATTTTTTCTCTTTCCTTACTGTCCGTATTATATTATAAATACGTAACTGCAGTGAGATGAAATGTCTGTACTTATTAAAGTACAATAAAGCCACTACTATATTTAAGTATTATTGGTAGGCAGAGTATTAGGAATGCAAAGTTCAGATCCTCGTGTCTCGGCTAAACCAAGCTCTGGGTAGACCTTGGAAACGACTTGCCTCTTCACACTGACATTGCTTCGTGCGATATTGCTCTCATACCGTATATTAAATAATACATATAGTAGCGTGATGTCCCTTTAACAGTAGCGTATAACGCAAAATAAATCTGTTAAACCCTTTGACCATCTGTAATTCTAGTCGATTAAGATATCGTGGCACCCACCGATATACTTGAAAGACAAATTCTAGAATCAATGGTTAACGTCCCCAGACAAGTTCTGGAATAAATCGGTGCCCATCTCAAATATTAATTAGTTAATATTTACAAATCAAATAAGTCAAAATCTGTAAAATTCAGATCCTTCAACAATTCTAGTCAATTAAGATATCGTAGCATTTACCGATATTCTTAAAGAGACAATTTTCTTAGAATTAAGGATCTTGTGTCCCTAGACAAGTTCTAGAATCAAAATATGTCCATTTAATTATCAAATAATAAAATTTCAGGGAATAAATTTAAATTCATGTCTTTTAATGAATTTAATAAATTGCCATTTTACGCAATTTATAACATTCCCAAAATTCCATTAATTAATAGATCAAGGGAGCGGAGATTTATATTATTATGCGTATGCGTGTACGAAAGTCTCCCAAACATAGTTAATAGCCGATAAAATTCGTAAAGTCATGTATAAACAGGACATTGACTATTAAAGAATTACTATTAAATAACATCCCAGATCTGTATGCATTGGAATTACTCTAATTCTACCGCTAGCTTTGCATAATGTCACCATAGCAACAACCACGCTAGAATTAGAATTGAGTTAAACGAACAATAGAAAGCTTGTCCCATTGAATAGCATAGGGAATAAATAGCGCACTACTAGTATCCAAGGATACATAATAATACAGTGACATTCTGGAAGGCATTGACTAACGGACAAATGGCCCGAATGTGCGTAGTTGTGACCAGTTGTGTGGTATTTGTGAGTTTATAGGTGAATGTTACTGCTAAAGTGTGTTTACAGTAGCTAGTCGCAATCGTAAAAGTAACCTAACTCTCCAAGGAAAACCTGAAGTACATCTAAGCCTTTGGGACGGACAGTTGAGTGACTTGTGCCGGTGGTCGTTGTCGTTGTGCGGCTACGTCGTTGGCGAAAGTACAGCGGCGACGACACATCGGCGCTGAGGATCTCGTACTGTCCGGGGGTTGATTGGGGTAGGCAGCGACGTCCGCTCGCCTAAATATAAACTCATTATAATATGGATAAACTCATATATAGCAGATATGACGGAGTTGATAGAAGATGGTCTTGGTATCGGGGAGCGATATACTCTACTTTTACAAGCGTTTGTTGATAGCTTAATACGCGGCGACGTTAGTCCAACTGCTGCGGAGGACGATGGTCGTTATATCGAACCGCCAATGTCCCAAGAGCAGCTCGCGCGCGAGTTGGACTATAGAAAATTCGCTGCTCGATATACGCAGCGTAATGGTACGTATATGGTCTTCTTAACTACTGGTCATCCTATCGATTTACACAATACGGACTATGTCGACTATATATCCTGCCCAGCGGAGTCGGAACCATAAACTGAAATTCGAATGCGAAAATTCTATTCGAAATCGACTCGAAAGAAAAGACACTAAAGAAACAAATAAACGCGGTAACTCCAACGTATATTTGGAATTCTTGATAGAAGCATTGTAACAACAAATAAATATCACCCGCGTTTCCCCTACCAGACGTGCGTCTTTGGTATTATTACGGTAAATGCCCTAGATCCAGCCAATAAACGGAAAGACATAAACATCCACGGAAACGTTGTGTTAAACACAGTTGTATTCATTATATTTACTGGAGTTTCGAGCGAAACTTGTTTGACGTATCACCTATGCTCACTCGGCTCTAACGATCCTAGAGTAAACCTACGATCAGAGTCCCGGAATACTCGGTCAAACCTCCTCATTCCTTAGTTGGACCTCAGACCTGTGATCCTGGTGGTGTCGCGGATCCTCGCGGACGGTATTCACTGTTCAAGATCTAGTGCTACCCTAACAATTAATCGGTAACACTCCGACAGTGATTTCTAGCTAGCCGCCCATCTTGCCTAGCCGGATTATGACGCAGACACCTAATATCACTATCCAACCGTATGGTCGTCCCCGTTTAACGCGATACAACCCCTCATCAAGGTGAAGGAGAGCGTTGTACGAAACGAGTTAAACGCTATTCTATAAAGATCAAAAAGGAAACCTGCGTTTGTTCAGATAAACGTAAGTTATAACAGTAAGTCCAATCGATAAACGAATTGGCCTTATCTCAATTCGATTGGGAAATCCAGAATCTCTAAGAAGTTATCGAACTTGGACGATCCTATTCTCTGCGAGAGTTTTTGGATGAACGTATCCAGCTACGAGCGGAGGAAAATCAGCTCGAGGAGAAGCATATCGAAACGGCAGATACCTCGACCATAAACCTACACCTTCTGATGCAATCATATTGCACCCTTCACCCAGGAGTTATGGCCCTCCTAGTAAAGTGGCTCCCCCCAAAGAGAGAAAGACTCTTGCTAGCCTCAAAAAACTGCGTAAACGCCGTCTGCGTAAGAAAGACTAACTGTTTAGAGTATCTTTATGTTTTAGAAACTGTGATTTTTATATTTTATAGACTGAAAATCCCATTTTCTGGGAGCGGTGTAAAAGCTTTTGCTGAATTGCCCGGTTATTTTTCCTTATTTTTCCCGTAAAATACTCTGTAGTTGGTTTACCAGGCATAAAAAGGCCGTGTCCTTGCTGTACTGGTGTTTTAGCGGACATAAAAGCTATTTCTTCTGTATTTGTACTTTAGAGGACATAATCCGTAATTCCGTGACGTAAAAGCTCGATACTCTTGAAAACAGTGTCGCTACCATGACGACGGCTAGCAGCTGATATTGCCACGTCGACGTTTCTTTGTTTCTTTGTTCTCTCGTTGTTCAGGTTGACCAATCAGAGCGTTTGTTGTCTCTGTGTTGGAGGTAAATACAGAAACTCAGTAGTTCAGTGTTATGTTTTTGCCCAGAGCCTAAGAACCGGCTTTTGGCACCTCCGTGTTTTCAGTTTTTAGTCTTACACTAGTAGGTTTAATTATAAGGACATATATCCTTTAACCTGTAAATATCTCACTGCTAACTGATCATACATCCTGACTGCTGAAACATTGCAAACTCATAACAATCAGTGTTCAGTTGTTGTTTTATACTGCTATTTACTGTCAGTTCTTCATAATATGGTTGATGAATTATTATATTTGGAATAACGAGAAATAACCCCGAAACCCAATATTCTTGATATACCGAAGGTAAGAGAGAAAGGTTACCAATAACGATTGTGACTTATGTTAAAGTGGTTTGAAGTGAATCTAATGTTATTTGATAGACCCTACATGAGTCAGTCTGTGTTCCTTTTATATGTGACTAAAATCAGTGAAGATTGGCAGATTAGTGTGCAGTATTGTGCAGCATTGCGTATGAGTGAGTTTGTTAAAGAAGCAATTCCTAAAGAATGCGCCATATATGTGAATTATAATTAAGCCATATCGTTGTGAGTAGTTTAAGTCATAACTCTGTTTATATAGATAAAGCGCCACGTCCTAAAGGAACTGTTAATATTCCCGAAGGTGAATAATATTGTCAGAGATTATATAATACTGTCAGTCGAATAATACATTAGGCTTACATAGCAATAAAATTAAACCGTCGAACCCAATCTCCCGGGAATATCCAGCGGGTGAATGGTCGCGCACAGATTGGTTTCGACTAGTGTAGTGAATCAAATACTTGTCATAGACTAAAAACGATTTAATATCTAGAAGACATCTTAATTTGGCGGGTTAAACTGCCAAAGGTCTGAAAGCGCGAACAGATACCAGGCACAGCGACAGCATTCCATAGCCTGGCAATGCATTCCGCAGGAAATTGCCGTACTGTCCAACCCCTGGTGTGGAAGATCGCCCCCATTGACGATATCCTGCGTCGACATTCATTTAGAAGCTGATATGGAGATTGGTAGAAAGTAAATCCAAGGAAAGATATTGACTTAGTGAACAGTACATTTGTACCAAGGATTGATAGCGTTCTGTCAGAGAGACTCTGCACTTTAGATGACCCATTTACCATCGTCCAGTGAGTTTTACTTATGGAGATAGAAAGTCCAATTTTCTTTAGCTCGGTATCCAGAAGTACCATCATATTATCGATGTCCCCACCGCATTCAGCAAATAAAATGATATCGTCGGCATAGTTGAGGATGGAGACACTGCGATTCATAATAATTCTACACCCCAGTCCAGAATTCTTAACAGCCTCAATTGCATCAGAAATATGAAAATTAAACAGGATCGGTGAAAGGATAGATCCTTGCTTAACTCCATTTCTTGGAGTGAAGCTATTGATGTCAACCTCCTCACCAAATTTGAAAAAGAAACGGCCACTAAGGTAATACTGCAGAAGGAGTCTACACACTGTGTCGAATGCTGAGTCAATATCTGTCTGGCACAAGTACACTGGAGCTCGGCTACTGTTAAAGTGGTTTATAATCTCATATGCTAGACTGATAGAAGTGTCACACCCAATGCCTTTCTGGTACGCCATCGACAGCTCATGCGGTTTTATGACACTCCGAAGAAATTCTGAGAGGCAAATCGCTTCCAAGATCTTTGCAATAATATTGACCGTAGACCCCGGACGATATGAGGATGGATGAAATCTATCTTTCCTGTGACCCTTATAGATACATGTAATTATCGTCTCCCCAAGAAGTTGGGGACAATGACCTAGGCGCAACGATGTTCTAAAGATATTGTGGAGAACCCCTACAACAAGAGTTGGATTAAGAGCTAGTAGGTGCTCCACTACTAGTGATGCAGAGTCTGGCGACTTATTTTTGTTCAACGAGAGAATCGCAGTCCTTATGGTTTCTGATGAAATTTCGGGTACAGTTGAGTTGTTACAGATGAGATCAAGCAATTCCTGCAAAACCTAAAACTCTCGGACAGCATAATTAAATTTTAGTAAATTAAAATAGTGACAAAAAGTGCTTATTTCCGAGACTATTCTCTTATCGAAGAACATTACTTTCTCAGCAAGTCCAAATCTAGATCAGAAATATTATGTCTTTGCACTTTTGGTGTGTTGTATTTCTCAGCAAGTCCTGTAAAGATAACTAGGCCCTACCCTGTAGATAAGTACCCTGTATAAGTACCCTACAGCAAATAAATAACACATTCCCACGATCCGATCAAAATTGTTAAATGCTTACAGGGGCCAACTATAACCCCCACAGAAATGAAATTTTCGAAAATTTACACAATTTTTTGTAGTTTGATAGAAGGGCTTTCATAAGATCGGTTTTCAAGATTGAATTATTTTTTTACCTCAAAACTGCTCTTTTCAACAACATAATATATTGCTGATATTTATGACTCTCTGTATAACAAACCTTTTTATCAGTTTGTCAATTTTGACTTTTTCATCACTCAATTCCCTACTACTATTTTATTTTTTACTCAATTGCCATCAAACATATACCAAAATGTTCAGCAGCTTTAGGACTACTATCGTTGGTTTTGTAAAACATGGCCATTTGGATATTCTAGAACCGATTGTGTACCCTACTACACTTTGTCTATCACAAAATATTAGATTCCCAAAATATAGCCCGGACATACTAAAACCCCCATAAATTTTTCAAAAACAATCATTTTGTGCTAATAAAATTGTTTTAAAGTTTTCATAGAAGATAGCCTACATATCTAGGTCCATTTTACCAAAGTCTTGAGCCAAGAACTTTAATGCAGGTGGTATTACAGATCTTTAAACATGAGCTAATTTACATATAAATGCCACACAATTTACAGAATTTTTGAAAAAAACCGACCTGCTCAAAAAGTGCCATATTTTTCGAACAAAGAGTTTATGAAGCTCTATTATACTTTTTATAGCAAAGGTTTTATAAGAATAGCATAATATCCCGTTTAGTAATGTTACAATTCTTGATGAAAACTATTCTTGCAAAGTACTTATTGGCACGCAGTCATCCAACGAAAATACTTTATATATCATTCGCAACAATTTCAGTTGTTTTTAGCAGCTTTTTCTTTTGAAATGGTTTGCGGACAAATATAAATTTTCGGGCCATTTTTGGAAATTACTAAAATGTGCCTTAGGGCCACCAGAGGCTTAATCCGGCACTGCGGCAGTAGGGTTCAAGACTAGAAATAATTTGTCTTTTATGGTTCAACTTATCAAAGACCTTTTTTAAATCTATGAAAATTGTACAAGTTGAATATTATTGGTCTTGGGCTGGGCGTATTTTTTCTATAACAGTTAGTAGCGTCTGAGAAGTAGAAGTTTTAGCACGGAACCCAAATTGTTTAGTATATTATATTTATCTACTGTAGGTAGGATTGCAGTTGACGGTTGATTATTATATCGAAAATTTTAGATAAAACGGGGAGTAAAGAGATTGGCCTGTAATTATTAAAATCACTCGGTTCTCCACCTTTATATGAGTGAATTTTGAAAGTTTATTGAAAGTTAGGAAAGAATTCCCGAGTGATGGATAGGTTAATAATTAAATAGCTTATATCTCTGCGGCCGCGTGTCTCAGAACTTAGAAATTTAGTTGGAAAGGGGACGTCGGTATAAGAAGTAGGATCGAGATTAAGTAAATCGTATTGGACTTATAGGGCCTACTGGGGAAGTTTCATTACATTTCTAACAATATTATTAACGCGGGGCGAGCCACGAAATTAAGCGAGCTTAGAATACGGGTAGCACTATCTCAATCTGTGTGGGGTGTCTGTTATTCTGTCGTTCTGTTGTGTCTAATTTTGAACGTTAATAACTCAGTGAATCCTCGATGAAATCTAACCAAACTTGGTACATACACATGTTGTTTGGAAAAAGTTTAGAAATTTTCCCAGTTTTATTTGCGTATGGCCTTCGAGAAGCTAAGATAATAGCAGTTAATTAGTTAATTAAGTTGATTACTGTAAAAAACAGCATTTTTCTGCCTGCTTTCAGATTCAGACACATATTGGCCTACCACTGTACCACCTACTGTACTGACCTACTGCTGTACTGAATACAGTCTTAACTTTAACTTTAACTTTTATTAAACTATTCCCACACAAATATTGATATTAAATTATATAATAATGCATGCACAACACAATAATATGAACTGATAGAAACAAGCTATTATTATTAATAATATAGTATTTAATTACATTGTGAATTTAAAATAATTGGATTAGATTTGCGTGGCTGGTGCCTGCACGGAGGATCCCATTATTTCAGACACCAGTTTAAACAAACAAACAATATACATACAGTAGAGAAAAAAAAAACCTTATACAATTCTTAAAATGGGCCTACAAAAAGCTTACTGTTGCAACAAAACTAATTATAATACGTACATTAATATGTTTAAATTTATTATTGATACATAGAATAACAATAACTAGCAGAATATAGAAAACAAGTGAAAATTATAATAACTAAATGATAACAATAACTAGCGAAATAATTATAGAAAACAAGTGAAATTGATACTTACGTTGTAGTTATAGTAGTACCCCTTAAGAAATTATTTAATTTGTACTTAAATTGTAATAATCCGCTAGACTGTCGCACTGCAAGAGGTAGACCATTCCAAATTACTGGTGCTAGAGCGTAAATAGATTGAGTTCGGATTTTTAGCCTATTTCGTAGACGGAACGCATTTTGAGATTGTGAGGATCTTGTCTCATGGGTGTGTACATTTGAAACGGGTGTTAATAGGTCGGGCAATATCCCATGGGGGGTTATATTACGGATAGACTTAAAGGAGAGGATAGCTACTTGTTGAGTAAAAATGTGATTAAGTGTAGGTGGTGAAAAATTAAGATCGCGATGTTGAATTATTGAAATAATTTTCTGTTGGTGTTTGTGCAATTTAAAAATGTTTGTTATTGAAACAACATCATAAACTTTTCGCCTCCTCCTCCTTCTATGTCTAAATTTTGATCTGGTGTAACTGGGTACTAGTTGTTCAGTATTGTCCGTTATTGATTTACCCCAAACTACCGTACAGTAACTTAAGTATGGATGGACCATTGCGTAGTATAGAGCTGCTAAAGATTCTGTAGTCATAAATGATTTTACCTTGTTTATAACACCTATATTTTTACTAATCTTCATACTTATTTGGTGTAGATGGTACTTCCAGTTTAGTCGCTCATCTATGTGTACACCAAGGAATTTGGCCACCTTTACTCGAGTAATGTCAATGTTATTAATGTGAATTGGAGTTGATGGACTGATGATCCGGTTGCTTGTATTGAAGATAATATAGTTTGTTTTGCTGATATTCAAGGATAGGCGATTGACACAAAACCATTTTTGGAGATTTTGTAATTCAGAGTTCGTACTGGCAATCAGGTTATCAATATTATTACTAGAGTTAACTATGCTGGTGTCGTCCGCAAATAAAACAAAACTAAATATTTTGGAGACATTGGTTATGTCGTTGCAGTATAGGAGGAAAAGCAGAGGACCTAGAATGGACCCCTGGGGCACCCCGCACTGGATAATTTTTTGTTCGGAACAAATATTGTCAATGGCTACATATTGTTTACGTTGGAACAAGTAACTTTGGAACCATTCCAATGCAACACCTTTTATTCCATAGTGTTCCATTTTGCTTAATAGAATTGCATGGTTAACCGTGTCAAATGCCTTTGATAGGTCTATTGAGAGTGCTAATGTTGATTGTTTCTTTTCAAGGGATGATGTAATTTTGTCTACAAGTGTTAATAATGCTAATTGCGTTGATATGTTTGCCTGAAACCCAAATTGTGATGGCGATATAATTACCTGGTGGGTGACATATTTTAGAAGTTGTTTAGCAACAACTTTTTCGAAAATCTTAGAGAAGAATGGTAAGACCGATATTGGTCTATAGTTTTTAGGAATCGTGGGGTCATCACATTTAAAAATTGGAATAACTCGTGCAATTTTCAGACTGTCTGGTACAATACCGGTGCGGAGAGAGCAATTAATAATATATGTTAGAGGTAATAGGATCGGCTGTAATGAGTTCTGGACAATTTTACCACGGATACCATCATGACCGGGGCTGGCCTTTGAACCAAAATCCAAAACTATTGTTTTAATATCAGAACATGAAACACTATTAAATTCATCTAGATGATAATTGGGAAATTTAATTGGTGATAAATAATCAATGGGATTACCTTCGACTATTGGTATCTCTTTGTCAAGATTAAAAGCTACACGAGAATAATACTGATTCATGGAGGTAGCAATCGTTTTGGGTTCCGTGGCAGTACGGGAATCATGATGAATTAAAGTCGGCCCAGATGTTTTGTTGACTTTGCGGTTAATTAGTTGATTTATAGATTGCCATATTTGTTTCACTGTTCGAGTTTTACTGTCCATGGCGTTATTAAAATAATTAATTTTAGACCTTCGAATGATTGTCTTCAGTGCATCGCGATATTTCACAAATTTTTCTTTGGCTTTTTCATTTTTATGGATGAGGTAATCGTGGTAAAATCTGTCTTTTTTCTTGATACATTTTAATATATTATGCGGTATCCATGGTGTTTTGGGATTTGCTAATTTTATTCGTTTCATTGGAAAGCACTCATTATATATTTTTGAGTAAATTGCTACAAATTTATTGTACATATCATTTGCATTGTCATGGTCACTAGCTAGCAGCAACATGGTATTCCAGTCAAAGCTAGTGAGTTTCTCATTAAAAATTGTACTGTTTTTTTCAGAATATTGCCTCTGTAATACAAATTTTTTAATGTCTCTCTTACTAAGTTTGCTGTTAAATTTACTGAGGAGAAATATGGGTAGGTGATCTGTTAAATTACATATAAAAATACCAGAGTCGAGAGAAGTAGGAAGCGTGTTTACAAATATGTTATCAATTAAGGTAGCAGTTGTGTCAGTGATACGGGTTGGTTTAGAAATGGTTGGGTGAAAACAATGAGAAGTCATTAAATTAAAAAAATCACTTGTTGGTGCATGCTGTTCTACCTTAAGGAGGTCCATATTATAATCCCCCATAAGGTAACAAATTTTGCCCTCGTCTGTAATTTTTTGTAATATGATGTTTAGTGATGTGATGCTGTCCTGAATGCAATGATCAGGGGGTCGATAAATGACACCAATTAAGATATTTTTACTTTTCTCTTGTGGAATTTCTATAAATAGTGAATCCAATCCATTTCCAATACTCGGAAGCTTGGAAAGGTCATCACGTGGTATAGCTGATATTGTGTCTTTAATGTAAAGACCAACTCCCCCACCCAACTTTGTTTCCCTATTTTTTTGAAAAAAATTATATCCTTCCAAATTATAATTGTCGATTATATGCCTATCTGCATTTAGCCATGTCTCACTAATTCCTATAGCATCAAATTTTATTGATATTTGTTGTTTTATATATGCAGATATGTTCTCAAAGTTGCCTGGTAGGCTCCTTGAATTTAGGTGAAGTAAAGACAAATCATATAAATTTTCGTTATTGAATTTTTCATTGAAATCATCTGAAAAGTAGTATGTACAATTTTTAGGTGCATTTATATGTGCATTTATATGCACATCAGGGTTGAATTCTGTGTCGAAGTCGTTATTACCAACGGCTTTTAAATTATAAGGTTCGAAAAAAGTTGAGTTAGGCAACCAGTCAGGCCCAGACCGTCTTGGAATTGTTAATATTGGCCAGTTTTGCTGTCAGGCTGTCAGGTGCGCAACGACAACTCGAACTCCCATATCCAGATATCTGTTCAATCTGTAACGGCCAGACGGCTGAACGGTACGGAACGTAGCCTACCTTGCACAGCGACAACTCATTGCTATTGCTACACCGTACTGCCGTACCGGTACTGGTACCTACTGTTTGACCTTGACGGAGGACGGTAGAGACTGAGAGGCCAACCTCTTCAACCTGTCAACTATAAAAATGTACAAGAAAATCAAACATAATTCGTCTGATATCAGAGAATGTTCTCATGCGGGAACGTGGTATAATAGTGATGGTAAGTCGATTCCTGTATTCTGGGATTAGGCGTAGGCCTATGCCTGTATGCGTATGGCTGTATGGCGTACCCAGTCTGCCAGTTACCAGTCGATACAGGCAGACAGGTCAGCTGGTACCGGTAGGCGGTAGCTGGCCTGCAGGCCTGGTGCTGGTATAAGCCTATGCCGAGTGCTGTAGGCATAGTGCTGTAGTGTTCTGGCAGTCTGGTCAGGTACTTACCGGTATTTAAGGGCAGGCCTATCTGCCTATGTTTCCTACTGCAATACGGATCTATTTTCTATCCTATCTATTTATTTTCTGCGGCGAACGCGGCCCCAAGCTCGAAGCTGCCAAGTGCAAAAATTCTAGCGCCTGCTTGGTGCAAAGCTACGCCACCAATTCAAAAATTGCGCTGCAGCGCTGAGCGCAGCATCTCTATCATTGACGATGCTACGCTGGCTGCCCCAGCGCCCGGCGCAGTATACCGGTATTCATTGACATTTCTGCGCCAGCCCTTTCAGAACTTCACCCGGCGTAACACATTTTTGCGCCAGCTCCCGGCACGCGGCGCAAGTTAAAATGCTGCGCCAAACAGCTGAACACATGTAAAACTTTTCAATAGGGAATACAGTAGGCCTACCAGAGAGCCAGATGCTAGGCAGCTATAATTGCCTATGGTTGGCTATTTCAGTAGGTATTTATGTAATAGAAAAAAACGCCAAGCGAGTGAATGATGTTAAACTGATGGAAAACTATTATGCTACCGGTATGTGGAATAGACCTTAAAAATTTTGAAATTTTTTAAAAAATACGAAACATTATTCGTGTGTCTTGGAATTTTCGGATCGTATTGTATTTTCTAAAAATTGCATTCGTACGGTATCGTACCGTATCATGAAAAATTCTGAAATTGGTTCGTCTCGAATCGTCTTTTCGTATCGTATTTTTTCCCTGCGCTACCTGTACTGCGCCCCTTTGGCCTCTCTAAATCTGGAATCATATAAATAACGTTATCTAACTTCACTTTATTTCCTTGTCATTCCCATTAGCTTCATCGCTCTCACGGCAGTTGGACGGCTGGTTGAATAAAGCTTCAGACAGCGACGCGGAATGTTTGCGTCCAGCGCGTGCGATTATCGCGCCCCATGCCGGCTACACCTACTGCGGCGACTGTGCTTCCTACGCTTACAGACAGGTGGAGCCCTCCATAGTCCGTAGAGTCTTCATACTTGGACCTTCACACCATCGATATCTCTCGAAATGTGCCCTCACTAGCTGTCTCGTTTACAGAACTCCTTTTGGTAATCTACGAATCGACGCCGAGGGTTGGTATTATTGTTATGGACTGTCCCTCTACTCTAAATCGTAATGTTGTAAATTATTTTATGTACCGGTAGTATTTATTTGTATGTGCGGTAACCTTTTTGCTCAATTAGTTTCATTTTATTATTATATATTGTATATTCTTCCAGAGTTCCAGTCTCTGATATTTTCACTCCCCTTTATGCTTTATTTATTTATTTATTTATTTATTTATTTATTTATTTATTGCTTATTAATATTAATTTCATAATATTTATATATATTAATTTATAAGTTTCGGGAAACGAGCATGTTACAGTGGCACGTTATATACTAACCAAAACAAATAAACTAAATACAATTAAACAAATAACACATATATTTTTGGTGCTAAGCAAATGTCACCACCCCCCCCCCCCCCCCCCCCCCCCTTTCTGTTCAAGGCTTTCATGTTGTTTGTTATCAGTTTGTTGTTCAACATTCCATTATCAACCATTTATTTTAGTTTACCAAGCTTTAGAAGCAACCGAGAAGTTTGAAACTATCAGTAAACAAACAGACGAAGATGAACACAGTATCGAGATGCAGTTGCCCTTTATAGCAAAAGTCATGGAGTTAGTTAACTACCTTTATATTTATAGCGACAAATGTATTATTATTAGTAGTTTTATTAGAACATTTAGTATTATTGGATCGTGCTTAAATAAGTTTAATCTGAATATTATTCACAGGAATCAGTTCCTCGCTAAATGTGATTTATATATTTATCTAGCAACGAGGAACGTAACATCTCACAAGTTCGGCTCCCTTTCATGAATTGGACTCAATCTTATTTTTACAGGGACTATATTGACCATGTTACCATAGTACCCATTTTAGTTGGGTCTATAAAGCTTGCAGAGGAGCGTTGCTATGGTGCTATATTGGCCCCTTACCTGGCCGACCCGTCTACTTTATTTGTAATATCTTCGGATTTCTGCCACTGGGGACATCGATTCCGTTATACATATCACGATGCTACTCGTGGTCATATTCACCAGAGCATTCAACATTTAGATAGAATGGTGAGTCACTTACACCAGAGTATACAACATATAGATAGAATGGTGAGTCACTTACACCAGAGTATACAACATATAGATAGAATGGTGAGTCACTTACACCAGAGTATACAACATTCAGATATAATGGTGAGTCACTTACACCAGAGTATACAACATATAGATAGAATGGTGAGTCACTTACACCAGAGTATACAACATTTAGATAGAATGGTGAGTCACTTACACCAGAGTATACAACATTTAGATAGAATGGTGAGTCACTTACACCAGAGTATACAACATATAGATAGAATGGTGAGTCACTTACACCAGAGTATACAACATATAGATAGAATGGTGAGTCACTTACACCAGAGTATACAACATATAGATAGAATGGTGACTCACTTACACCAGAGTATACAACATATAGATAGAATGGTGAGTCACTTACACCAGAGTATACAACATATAGATAGAATGGTGAGTCACTTACACCAGAGTATACAACATATAGATAGAATGGTGAGTCACTTACACCAGAGTATACAACATATAGATAGAATGGTGACTCACTTACACCAGAGTATACAACATATATATAGAATGGTGAGTCACTTACACCAGAGTATACAACATATAGATAGAATGGTGAGTCACTTACACCAGAGTATACAACAAATAGATAGAATGGTGAGTCACTTACACCAGAGTATACAACATATAGATAGAATGGTGAGTCACTTACACCAGAGTATACAACATATAGATAGAATGGTGAGTCACTTACACCAGAGTATACAACATATAGATAGAATGGTGAGTCACTTACACCAGAGTATACAACATATAGATAGAATGGTGAGTCACTTACACCAGAGTATACAACATATAGATAGAATGGTGAGTCACTTACACCAGAGTATACAACATATAGATAGAATGGTGAGTCACTTACACCAGAGTATACAACATATAGATAGAATGGTGAGTCACTTACACCAGAGTATACAACATATAGATAGAATGGTGAGTCACTTACACCAGAGTATACAACATATAGATAGAATGGTGAGTCACTTACACCAGAGTATACAACATATAGATAGAATGGTGAGTCACTTACACCAGAGTATACAACATATAGATAGAATGGTGAGTCACTTACACCAGAGTATACAACATATAGATAGAATGGTGAGTCACTTACACCAGAGTATACAACATATAGATAGAATGGTGAGTCACTTACACCAGAGTATACAACATATAGATAGAATGGTGAGTCACTTACACCAGAGTATACAACATATAGATAGAATGGTGAGTCACTTACACCAGAGTATACAACATATAGATAGAATGGTGAGTCACTTACACCAGAGTATACAACATATAGATAGAATGGTGAGTCACTTACACCAGAGTATACAACATATAGATAGAATGGTGAGTCACTTACACCAGAGTATACAACATATAGATAGAATGGTGAGTCACTTACACCAGAGTATACAACATATAGATAGAATGGTGAGTCACTTACACCAGAGTATACAACATATAGATAGAATGGTGAGTCACTTACACCAGAGTATACAACATATAGATAGAATGGTGAGTCACTTACACCAGAGTATACAACATATAGATAGAATGGTGAGTCACTTACACCAGAGTATACAACATATAGATAGAATGGTGAGTCACTTACACCAGAGTATACAACATATAGATAGAATGGTGAGTCACTTACACCAGAGTATACAACATATAGATAGAATGGTGAGTCACTTACACCAGAGTATACAACATATAGATAGAATGGTGAGTCACTTACACCAGAGTATACAACATATAGATAGAATGGTGAGTCACTTACACCAGAGTATACAACAAATAGATAGAATGGTGAGTCACTTACACCAGAGTATACAACAAATAGATAGAATGGTGAGTCACTTACACCAGAGTATACAACATATAGATAGAATGGTGAGTCACTTACACCAGAGTATACAACATATAGATAGAATGGTGAGTCACTTACACCAGAGTATACAACATATAGATAGAATGGTGAGTCACTTACACCAGAGTATACAACATATAGATAGAATGGTGAGTCACTTACACCAGAGTATACAACATATAGATAGAATGGTGAGTCACTTACACCAGAGTATACAACATATAGATAGAATGGTGAGTCACTTACACCAGAGTATACAACATATAGATAGAATGGTGAGTCACTTACACCAGAGTATACAACATATAGATAGAATGGTGAGTCACTTACACCAGAGTATACAACATATAGATAGAATGGTGAGTCACTTACACCAGAGTATACAACATATAGATAGAATGGTGAGTCACTTACACCAGAGTATACAACATATAGATAGAATGGTGAGTCACTTACACCAGAGTATACAACATATAGATAGAATGGTGAGTCACTTACACCAGAGTATACAACATATAGATAGAATGGTGAGTCACTTACACCAGAGTATACAACATTTAGATAGAATGGTGAGTCACTTACACCAGAGTATACAACATATAGATAGAATGGTGAGTCACTTACACCAGAGTATACAACATAGATAGAATGGTGAGTCACTTACACCAGAGTATACAACATTTAGATTAGATAGAATGGTGAGTCACTTACACCAGAGTATACAACAAATAGATAGAATGGTGAGTCACTTACACCAGAGTATACAACATATAGATAGAATGGTGAGTCACTTACACCAGAGTATACAACATATAGATAGAATGGTGAGTCACTTACACCAGAGTATACAACATATAGATAGAATGGTGAGTCACTTACACCAGAGTATACAACATATAGATAGAATGGTGAGTCACTTACACCAGAGTATACAACATATAGATAGAATGGTGAGTCACTTACACCAGAGTATACAACATATAGATAGAATGGTGAGTCACTTACACCAGAGTATACAACATATAGATAGAATGGTGAGTCACTTACACCAGAGTATACAACATATAGATAGAATGGTGAGTCACTTACACCAGAGTATACAACATATAGATAGAATGGTGAGTCACTTACACCAGAGTATACAACATATAGATAGAATGGTGAGTCACTTACACCAGAGTATACAACATATAGATAGAATGGTGAGTCACTTACACCAGAGTATACAACATAGATAGAATGGTGAGTCACTTACACCAGAGTATACAACATATAGATAGAATGGTGAGTCACTTACACCAGAGTATACAACATATAGATAGAATGGTGAGTCACTTACACCAGAGTATACAACATATAGATAGAATGGTGAGTCACTTACACCAGAGTATACAACATATAGATAGAATGGTGAGTCACTTACACCAGAGTATACAACATATAGATAGAATGGTGAGTCACTTACACCAGAGTATACAACATATAGATAGAATGGTGAGTCACTTACACCAGAGTATACAACATATAGATAGAATGGTGAGTCACTTACACCAGAGTATACAACATATAGATAGAATGGTGAGTCACTTACACCAGAGTATACAACATATAGATAGAATGGTGAGTCACTTACACCAGAGTATACAACATATAGATAGAATGGTGAGTCACTTACACCAGAGTATACAACATATAGATAGAATGGTGAGTCACTTACACCAGAGTATACAACATATAGATAGAATGGTGAGTCACTTACACCAGAGTATACAACATATAGATAGAATGGTGAGTCACTTACACCAGAGTATACAACATATAGATAGAATGGTGAGTCACTTACACCAGAGTATACAACATATAGATAGAATGGTGAGTCACTTACACCAGAGTATACAACATATAGATAGAATGGTGAGTCACTTACACCAGAGTATACAACATATAGATAGAATGGTGAGTCACTTACACCAGAGTATACAACATATAGATAGAATGGTGAGTCACTTACACCAGAGTATACAACATATAGATAGAATGGTGAGTCACTTACACCAGAGTATACAACATATAGATAGAATGGTGAGTCACTTACACCAGAGTATACAACATATAGATAGAATGGTGAGTCACTTACACCAGAGTATACAACATATAGATAGAATGGTGAGTCACTTACACCAGAGTATACAACATATAGATAGAATGGTGAGTCACTTACACCAGAGTATACAACATATAGATAGAATGGTGAGTCACTTACACCAGAGTATACAACATATAGATAGAATGGTGAGTCACTTACACCAGAGTATACAACATATAGATAGAATGGTGAGTCACTTACACCAGAGTATACAACATATAGATAGAATGGTGAGTCACTTACACCAGAGTATACAACATATAGATAGAATGGTGAGTCACTTACACCAGAGTATACAACATATAGATAGAATGGTGAGTCACTTACACCAGAGTATACAACATATAGATAGAATGGTGAGTCACTTACACCAGAGTATACAACATATAGATAGAATGGTGAGTCACTTACACCAGAGTATACAACATATAGATAGAATGGTGAGTCACTTACACCAGAGTATACAACATATAGATAGAATGGTGAGTCACTTACACCAGAGTATACAACATATAGATAGAATGGTGAGTCACTTACACCAGAGTATACAACATATAGATAGAATGGTGAGTCACTTACACCAGAGTATACAACATATAGATAGAATGGTGAGTCACTTACACCAGAGTATACAACATATAGATAGAATGGTGAGTCACTTACACCAGAGTATACAACATATAGATAGAATGGTGAGTCACTTACACCAGAGTATACAACATATAGATAGAATGGTGAGTCACTTACACCAGAGTATACAACATATAGATAGAATGGTGAGTCACTTACACCAGAGTATACAACATATAGATAGAATGGTGAGTCACTTACACCAGAGTATACAACATATAGATAGAATGGTGAGTCACTTACACCAGAGTATACAACATATAGATAGAATGGTGAGTCACTTACACCAGAGTATACAACATATAGATAGAATGGTGAGTCACTTACACCAGAGTATACAACATATAGATAGAATGGTGAGTCACTTACACCAGAGTATACAACATATAGATAGAATGGTGAGTCACTTACACCAGAGTATACAACATATAGATAGAATGGTGAGTCACTTACACCAGAGTATACAACATATAGATAGAATGGTGAGTCACTTACACCAGAGTATACAACATATAGATAGAATGGTGAGTCACTTACACCAGAGTATACAACAAATAGATAGAATGGTGAGTCACTTACACCAGAGTATACAACAAATAGATAGAATGGTGAGTCACTTACACCAGAGTATACAACATATAGATAGAATGGTGAGTCACTTACACCAGAGTATACAACATATAGATAGAATGGTGAGTCACTTACACCAGAGTATACAACATATAGATATAATGGTGAGTCACTTACACCAGAGTATACAACATATAGATAGAATGGTGAGTCACTTACACCAGAGTATACAACATTTAGATAGAATGGTGAGTCACTTACACCAGAGTATACAACATATAGATAGAATGGTGAGTCACTTACACCAGAGTATACAACATATAGATAGAATGGTGAGTCACTTACACCAGAGTATACAACATATAGATAGAATGGTGAGTCACTTACACCAGAGTATACAACATATAGATAGAATGGTGAGTCACTTACACCAGAGTATACAACATATAGATAGAATGGTGAGTCACTTACACCAGAGTATACAACATATAGATAGAATGGTGAGTCACTTACACCAGAGTATACAACATATAGATAGAATGGTGAGTCACTTACACCAGAGTATACAACATATAGATAGAATGGTGAGTCACTTACACCAGAGTATACAACATTTAGATATAATGGTGAGTCACTTACACCAGAGTATACAACATATAGATAGAATGGTGAGTCACTTACACCAGAGTATACAACATAGATAGAATGGTGAGTCACTTACACCAGAGTATACAACATTAGATTTAGATAGAATGGTGAGTCACTTACACCAGAGTATACAACAAATAGATAGAATGGTGAGTCACTTACACCAGAGAATACAACATATAGATAGAATGGTGAGTCACTTACACCAGAGAATACAACATATAGATAGAATGGTGAGTCACTTACACCAGAGTATACAACATATAGATATAATGGTGAGTCACTTACACCAGAGTATACAACATATAGATATAATGGTGAGTCACTTACACCAGAGTATACAACATAGATAGAATGGTGAGTCACTTACACCAGAGTATACAACATATAGATAGAATGGTGAGTCACTTACACCAGAGTATACAACATATAGATAGAATGGTGAGTCACTTACACCAGAGTATACTACATATAGATAGAATGGTGAGTCACTTACACCAGAGTATACAACATAGATAGAATGGTGAGAAACTTACACCAGAGTATACAACATATAGATAGAATGGTGATTCACTTACACCAGAGTATACAACATATAGATAGAATGGTGAGTCACTTACACCAGAGTATACAACATAGATAGAATGGTGAGTCACTTACACCAGAGTATACAACATTTAGAAAGAATGGTGAGTCACTTACACCAGAGTATACAACATATAGATAGAATGGTGAGTCACTTACACCAGAGTATACAACATAGATAGAATGGTGAGTCACTTACACCAGAGTATATTACATATAGATAGAATGGTGAGTCACTTACACCAGAGTATACAACATATAGATGGAATGGTGAGTCACTTACACCAGAGTATACAACATATAGATAGAATGGTGAGTCACTTACACCAGAGTATACAACATATAGATGGAATGGTGAGTCACTTACACCAGAGTATACAACATATAGATGGAATGGTGAGTCACTTACACCAGAGTATACAACATATAGATGGAATGGCGAGTCACTTCCACCAGAGTATCAGTATACAACATATAGATAGAAAGGTGAGTCACTTACACCAGAGTATACAACATATAGATAGAATGGTGAGTCACTTACACCAGAGTATACAACATAGGTAGAATGGTGAGTCACTTACACCAGAGTATACAACATATAGATAGAATGGTGAGTCACTTACACCAGAGTATACAACATATAGATAGAATGGTGAGTCACTTACACCAGAGTATACAACATATAGATAGAATGGTGAGTCACTTACACCAGAGTATAAAACATATAGATGGAATGGTGAGTCACTTACACCAGAGTATACAACATATAGATAGAATGGTGAGTCACTTACACCAGAGTATACAACATATAGATAGAATGGTGAGTCACTTACACCAGAGTATACAACACATAGATAGAATGGTGAGTCACTTACACCAGAGTATAAAACATATAGATGGAATGGTGAGTCACTTACACCAGAGTATACAACATATAGATAGACTGGTGAGTCACTTACACCAGAGTATACAACATATAGATAGAATGGTGAGTCACTTACACCAGAGTATACAACATATAGATAGAATGGTGATTCACTTACACCAGAGTATACAACATATAGATAGAATGGTGAGTCACTTACACCAGAGTATACAACATATAGATAGAATGGTGAGTCACTTACACCAGAGTATATTACATAGATAGAATGGTGAGTCACTTACACCAGAGTATATTACATATAGATAGAATGGTGAGTCACTTACACCAGAGTATACAACATATAGATGGAATGGTGAGTCACTTACACGAGAGTATACAACATATAGATAGAATGGTGAATCACTTACACCAGAGTATACAACATATAGATAGAATGGTGAGTCACTTACACCAGAGTATACAACATATAGATAGAATGGTGAGTCACTTACACCAGAGTATACAACATAGATAGAATGGTGAGTCACTTACACCAGAGTATATTACATATAGATAGAATGGTGAGTCACTTACACCAGAGTATACAACATATAGATGGAATGGTGAGTCACTTACACCAGAGTATACAACAAATAGATAGAATGGTGAGTCACTTACACCAGAGTATACAACATATAGATAGAATGGTGAGTCACTTACACCAGAGTATACAACATAGATAGAATGGTGAGTCACTTACACCAGAGTATATTACATATAGATAGAATGGTGAGTCACTTACACCAGAGTATACAACATTTAGATGGAATGGTGAGTCACTTACACCAGAGTATACAACATATAGATAGAATGGTGAGTCATTTACACCAGAGTATACAACATATAGATAGAATGGTGAGTCACTTACACCAGAGTATACAACATATAGATAGAATGGTGAGTCACTTACACCAGAGTATACAACATATAGATAGAATGGTGAGTCACTTACACCAGAGTATACAACATATAGATAGAATGGTGAGTCACTTACACCAGAGTATACAACATATAGATAGAATGGTGAGTCACTTACACCAGAGTATACAACATATAGATAGAATGGTGAGTCACTTACACCAGAGTATACAACATATAGATAGAATGGTGAGTCACTTACACCAGAGTATACAACATTTAGATATAATGGTGAGTCACTTACACCAGAGTATACAACATATAGATAGAATGGTGAGTCACTTACACCAGAGTATACAACATAGATAGAATGGTGAGTCACTTACACCAGAGTATACAACATTTAGATTTAGATAGAATGGTGAGTCACTTACACCAGAGTATACAACAAATAGATAGAATGGTGAGTCACTTACACCAGAGTATACAACATATAGATAGAATGGTGATTCACTTACACCAGAGTATACAACATATAGATAGAATGGTGAGTCACTTACACCAGAGTATACAACATAGATAGAATGGTGAGTCACTTACACCAGAGTATACAACATTTAGATTTAGATAGAATGGTGAGTCACTTACACCAGAGTATACAACATAGATAGAATGGTGAGTCACTTACACCAGAGTATATTACATATAGATAGAATGGTGAGTCACTTACACCAGAGTATACAACATATAGATGGAATGGTGAGTCACTTACACCAGAGTATACAACAAATAGATAGAATGGTGAGTCACTTACACCAGAGTATACAACATATAGATAGAATGGTGAGTCACTTACACCAGAGTATACAACATAGATAGAATGGTGAGTCACTTACACCAGAGTATATTACATATAGATAGAATGGTGAGTCACTTACACCAGAGTATACAACATTTAGATGGAATGGTGAGTCACTTACACCAGAGTATACAACATATAGATAGAATGGTGAGTCATTTACACCAGAGTATACAACATATAGATAGAATGGTGAGTCACTTACACCAGAGTATACAACATATAGATAGAATGGTGAGTCACTTACACCAGAGTATACAACATATAGATAGAATGGTGAGTCACTTACACCAGAGTATACAACATATAGATAGAATGGTGAGTCACTTACACCAGAGTATACAACATATAGATAGAATGGTGAGTCACTTACACCAGAGTATACAACATATAGATAGAATGGTGAGTCACTTACACCAGAGTATACAACATATAGATAGAATGGTGAGTCACTTACACCAGAGTATACAACATTTAGAAATAATGGTGAGTCACTTACACCAGAGTATACAACATATAGATAGAATGGTGAGTCACTTACACCAGAGTATACAACATAGATAGAATGGTGAGTCACTTACACCAGAGTATACAACATTTAGATTTAGATAGAATGGTGAGTCACTTACACCAGAGTATACAACAAATAGATAGAATGGTGAGTCACTTACACCAGAGTATACAACATATAGATAGAATGGTGATTCACTTACACCAGAGTATACAACATATAGATAGAATGGTGAGTCACTTACACCAGAGTATACAACATAGATAGAATGGTGAGTCACTTACACCAGAGTATACAACATTTAGATTTAGATAGAATGGTGAGTCACTTACACCAGAGTATACAACATATAGATAGAATGGTGAGTCACTTACACCAGAGTATACAACATAGATAGAATGGTGAGTCACTTACACCAGAGTATATTACATATAGATAGAATGGTGAGTCACTTACACCAGAGTATACAACATATAGATGGAATGGTGAGTCACTTACACCAGAGTATACAACAAATAGATAGAATGGTGAGTCACTTACACCAGAGTATACAACATATAGATAGAATGGTGAGTCACTTACACCAGAGTATACAGCATATGGATAGAATGGTGAGTCACTTACACCAGAGTATACAACATATAGATAGAATGGTGCGTCACTTACACCAGAGTATACAACAAATAGATATAATGGTGAGTCACTTACACCAGAGTATACTACATATAGATAGAATGGTGAGTCACTTACACCAGAGTATACAACAAATAGATATAATGGTGAGTCACTTACACCAGAGTATACAACATATAGATAGAATGGTGAATCACTTACACCAGAGTATACAACAAATAGATAGAATGGTGAGTCACTTACACCAGAGTATACAACATATAGATATAATGGTGAGTCACTTACACCAGAGTATACAACATATAGATAGAATGGTGAGTCACTTACACCAGAGTATACAACATATAGAATGGTGAGTCACTTACACCAGAGTATACAACAAATAGATAGAATGGTGAGTCACTTACACCAGAGTATACAACAAATAGATAGAATGGTGAGTCACTTACACCAGAGTATAAAACATTTAGATATAATGGTGAGTCTCTTACACCAGAGTATACAACAAATAGATAGAATGGTGAGTCACTTACACCAGAGTATACAACATATAGATAGAATGGTGAGTCACTTACACCAGAGTATACAACATATATATAGAATGGTGAGTCACTTACACCAGAGTATACAACAAATAGATAGAATGGTGAGTCACTTACACCAGAGTATACAACAAATAGATAGAATGGTGAGTCACTTACACCAGAGTATACAACAAATAGATAGAATGGTGAGTCACTTACACCAGAGTATACAACATATAGATAGAATGGTGAGTCACTTACACCAGAGTATACAACATAGATAGAATGGTGAGTCACTTACACCAGAGTATACAACATTTAGATTTAGATAGAATGGTGAGTCACTTACACCAGAGTATACAACAAATAGATAGAATGGTGAGTCACTTACACCAGAGTATACAACATATAGATAGAATGGTGATTCACTTACACCAGAGTATACAACATATAGATAGAATGGTGAGTCACTTACACCAGAGTATACAACATAGATAGAATGGTGAGTCACTTACACCAGAGTATACAACATTTAGATTTAGATAGAATGGTGAGTCACTTACACCAGAGTATACAACATATAGATAGAATGGTGAGTCACTTACACCAGAGTATACAACATAGATAGAATGGTGAGTCACTTACACCAGAGTATATTACATATAGATAGAATGGTGAGTCACTTACACCAGAGTATACAACATATAGATGGAATGGTGAGTCACTTACACCAGAGTATACAACAAATAGATAGAATGGTGAGTCACTTACACCAGAGTATACAACATATAGATAGAATGGTGAGTCACTTACACCAGAGTATACAGCATATGGATAGAATGGTGAGTCACTTACACCAGAGTATACAACATATAGATAGAATGGTGCGTCACTTACACCAGAGTATACAACAAATAGATATAATGGTGAGTCACTTACACCAGAGTATACTACATATAGATAGAATGGTGAGTCACTTACACCAGAGTATACAACAAATAGATATAATGGTGAGTCACTTACACCAGAGTATACAACATATAGATAGAATGGTGAATCACTTACACCAGAGTATACAACAAATAGATAGAATGGTGAGTCACTTACACCAGAGTATACAACATATAGATATAATGGTGAGTCACTTACACCAGAGTATACAACATATAGATAGAATGGTGAGTCACTTACACCAGAGTATACAACATATAGAATGGTGAGTCACTTACACCAGAGTATACAACAAATAGATAGAATGGTGAGTCACTTACACCAGAGTATACAACAAATAGATAGAATGGTGAGTCACTTACACCAGAGTATAAAACATTTAGATATAATGGTGAGTCTCTTACACCAGATAATACAACAAATAGATAGAATGGTGAGTCACTTACACCAGAGTATACAACATATAGATAGAATGGTGAGTCACTTACACCAGAGTATACAACATATATATAGAATGGTGAGTCACTTACACCAGAGTATACAACAAATAGATAGAATGGTGAGTCACTTACACCAGAGTATACAACATTTAGATATAATGGTGAGTCACTTACACCAGAGTATACAACATTTAGATTTAGATAGAATGGTGAGTCACTTACACCAGAGTATACAACATTTAGATATAATGGTGAGTCACTTACACCAGAGTATACAACAAATAGATATAATGGTGAGTCACTTACACCAGAGTATACAACATATAGATATAATGGTGAGTCACTTACACCAGAGTATACAACATATGGATAGAATGGTGAGTCACTTACACCAGAGTATACAACATAGATAGAATGGTGAGTCACTTACACCAGAGTATACAACATATAGATAGAATGGTGAGTCACTTACACCAGAGTATACAACAAATAGATAGAATGGTGAGTCACTTACACCAGAGTATACAACAAATAGATAGAATGGTGAGTCACTTACACCAGAGTATACAACATATAGATAGAATGGTGAGTCACTTACACCAGGGTATACAACATATAGATAGAATGGTGAGTCACTTACACCAGAGTATACAACATAGATAGAATGGTGAGTCACTTACACCAGAGTATATTACATATAGATAGAATGGTGAGTCACTTACACCAGAGTATACAACATATAGATGGAATGGTGAGTCACTTACACCAGAGTATACAACAAATAGATAGAATGGTGAGTCACTTACACCAGAGTATACAACATATAGATAGAATGGTGAGTCACTTACACCAGAGTATACAACATATAGATATAATGGTGAGTCACTTACACCAGAGTATACAACATATAGATAGAATGGTGCGTCACTTACACCAGAGTATACAACAAATAGATATAATGGTGAGTCACTTACACCAGAGTATACTACATATAGATAGAATGGTGAGTCACTTACACCAGAGTATACAACAAATAGATATAATGGTGAGTCACTTACACCAGAGTATACAACATATAGATAGAATGGTGAATCACTTACACCAGAGTATACAACAAATAGATAGAATGGTGAGTCACTTACACCAGAGTATACAACATATAGATATAATGGTGAGTCACTTACACCAGAGTATACAACATATAGATAGAATGGTGAGTCACTTACACCAGAGTATACAACATAGATAGAATGGTGAGTCACTTACACCAGAGTATACAACATCTAGATAGAATGGTGAGTCTCTTACACCAGATAATACAACAAATAGATAGAATGGTGAGTCACTTACACCAGAGTATACAACATATAGATAGAATGGTGAGTCACTTACACCAGAGTATACAACATATATATAGAATGGTGAGTCACTTACACCAGAGTATACAACAAATAGATAGAATGGTGAGTCACTTACACCAGAGTATACAACATTTAGATATAATGGTGAGTCACTTACACCAGAGTATACAACATTTAGATTTAGATAGAATGGTGAGTCACTTACACCAGAGTATACAACATTTAGATATAATGGTGAGTCACTTACACCAGAGTATACAACAAATAGATATAATGGTGAGTCACTTACACCAGAGTATACAACATATAGATATAATGGTGAGTTACTTACACCAGAGTATACAACATATGGATAGAATGGTGAGTCACTTACACCAGAGTATACAACATAGATAGATTGGTGAGTCACTTACACCAGAGTATACAACATATATATAGAATGGTGAGTCACTTACACCAGAGTATACAACAAATAGATAGAATGGTGAGTCACTTACACCAGAGTATACAACAAATAGATAGAATGGTGAGTCACTTACACCAGAGTATACAACATATAGATAGAATGGTGAGTCACTTACACCAGGGTATACAACATATAGATAGAATGGTGAGTCACTTACACCAGAGTATACAACATAGATAGAATGGTGAGTCACTTACACCAGAGTATATTACATATAGATAGAATGGTGAGTCACTTACACCAGAGTATACAACATATAGATGGAATGGTGAGTCACTTACACCAGAGTATACAACAAATAGATAGAATGGTGAGTCACTTACACCAGAGTATACAACATATAGATAGAATGGTGAGTCACTTACACCAGAGTATACAACATATAGATATAATGGTGAGTCACTTACACCAGAGTATACAAAATATAGATAGAATGGTGCGTCACTTACACCAGAGTATACAACAAATAGATATAATGGTGAGTCACTTACACCAGAGTATACTACATATAGATAGAATGGTGAGTCACTTACACCAGAGTATACAACAAATAGATATAATGGTGAGTCACTTACACCAGAGTATACAACATATAGATAGAATGGTGAATCACTTACACCAGAGTATACAACAAATAGATAGAATGGTGAGTCACTTACACCAGAGTATACAACATATAGATATAATGGTGAGTCACTTACACCAGAGTATACAACATATAGATAGAATGGTGAGTCACTTACACCAGAGTATACAACATAGATAGAATGGTGAGTCACTTACACCAGAGTATACAACATCTAGATAGAATGGTGAGTCACTTACACCAGAGTATACAACAAATAGATAGAATGGTGAGTCACTTACACCAGAGTATACAACATAGATAGAATGGTGAGTCACTTACACCAGAGTATACAACATAGATAGAATGGTGAGTCACTTACACCAGAGTATACAACATATAGATAGAATGGTGAGTCACTTACACCAGAGTATACAACATAGATAGAATGGTGAGTCACTTACACCAGAGTATATTACATATAGATAGAATGGTGAGTCACTTACACCAGAGTATACAACATATAGATGGAATGGTGAGTCACTTACACCAGAGTATACAACAAATAGATAGAATGGTGAGTCACTTACACCAGAGTATACAACATATAGATAGAATGGTGAGTCACTTACACCAGAGTATACAACATATAGATAGAATGGTGCGTCACTTACACCAGAGTATACATCAAATAGATATAATGGTGAGTCACTTACACCAGAGTATACTACATATAGATAGAATGGTGAGTCACTTACACCAGAGTATACAACAAATAGATATAATGGTGAGTCACTTACACCAGAGTATACAACATATAGATAGAATGGTGAATCACTTACACCAGAGTATACAACAAATAGATAGAATGGTGAGTCACTTACACCAGAGTATACAACATATAGATATAATGGTGAGTCACTTACACCAGAGTATACAACATATAGATAGAATGGTGAGTCACTTACACCAGAGTATACAACATAGATAGAATGGTGAGTCACTTACACCAGAGTATACAACATCTAGGAATGGTGAGTCACTTACACCAGAGTATACAACAAATAGATAGAATGGTGAGTCACTTACACCAGAGTATACAACATAGATAGAATGGTGAGTCACTTACACTAGAGTATACTATATATAGATAGAATGGTGAGTCACTTACACCAGAGTATACAACATATCGATAGAATGGTGAGTCACTTACACCAGAGTATACAACAAATAGATAGAATGGTGAGTCACTTACACCAGAGTATACAACATATAGATAGAATGGTGAGTCACTTACACCAGAGTATACAACATATAGATAGAATGGTGAGTCACTTACACCAGAGTATACAACATATCGATAGAATGGTGAGTCACTTACACCAGAGTATACAACAAATAGATAGAATGGTGAGTCACTTACACCAGAGTATACAACATATAGATAGAATGGTGAGTCACTTACACCAGAGTATACAACATATAGATAGAATGGTGAGTCACTTACACCAGAGTATACTACATATAGATAGAATGGTGAGTCACTTACACCAGAGTATACAACAAATAGATAGAATGGTGAGTCACTTACACCAGAGTATACAACATATAGATAGAATGGTGAGTCACTTACACCAGAGTATACATAAATAGATAGAATGGTGAGTCACTTACACCAGAGTATACAACAAATAGATAGAATGGTGAGTCACTTACACCAGAGTATACAACAAATAGATATAATGGTGAGTCACTTACACCAGTGTATACAACAAATAGATATAATGGTGAGTCACTTACACCAGAGTATACAACATATAGATATAATGGTGAGTTACTTACACCAGAGTATACAACAAATAGATATAATGGTGAGTCACTTACACCAGAGTATACAACATATAGATAGAATGGTGAGTCACTTACACCAGAGTATACAACATATAGATAGAATGGTGAGTCACTTACACCAGAGTATACAACAAATAGATAGAATGGTGAGTCACTTACACCAGAGTATACAACATTTATATATAATGGTGAGTCACTTACACCAGAGTATACAACATATAGATAGAATGGTGAGTCACTTACACCAGAGTATACAACATATAGATAGAATGGTGAGTCACTTACACCAGAGTATACAACATTTAGATATAATGGTGAGTCACTTACACCAGAGTATGCAACAAATAGATAGAATGGTGAGTCACTTACACCAGAGTATACAACATATAGAATGGTGAGTCACTTACACCAGAGTATACAACATATAGATAGAATAGTGAGTCACTTACACCAGAGTATACAACATATAGAATGGTGAGTCACTTACACCAGAGTATACAACAAATAGATAGAATGGTGAGTCATTTACACCAGAGTATACAACAAATAGATAGAATGGTGAGTCACTTACACCAGAGTATAAAACATTTAGATATAATGGTGAGTCTCTTACACCAGAGTATACAACAAATAGATAGAATGGTGAGTCACTTACACCAGAGTATACAACATATAGATAGAATGGTGAGTCACTTACACCAGAGTATACAACATATATATAGAATGGTGAGTCACTTACACCAGAGTATACAACAAATAGATAGAATGGTGAGTCACTTACACCAGAGTATACAACATTTAGATATAATGGTGAGTCACTTACACCAGAGTATACAACATTTAGATTTAGATAGAATGGTGAGTCACTTACACCAGAGTATACAACATTTAGATATAATGGTGAGTCACTTACACCAGAGTATACAACAAATAGATATAATGGTGAGTCACTTACACCAGAGTATACAACATATAGATATAATGGTGAGTTACTTACACCAGAGTATACAACATATGGATAGAATGGTGAGTCACTTACACCAGAGTATACAACATAGATAGAATGGTGAGTCACTTACACCAGAGTATACAATATATATATAGAATGGTGAGTCACTTACACCAGAGTATACAACAAATAGATAGAATGGTGAGTCACTTACACCAGAGTATACAACAAATAGATAGAATGGTGAGTCACTTACACCAGAGTATACAACATATAGATAGAATGGTGAGTCACTTGTATACAACACATAGATAGAATGGTGAGTCACTTACACCAGAGTATACAACATTTAGATGGAATGGTGAGTCACTTACACCAGAGTATACAACATATAGATAGAATGGTGAGTCACTTACACCAGAGTATACAACATTTAGATATAATGGTGAGTCACTTACACCAGAGTATACAACATAGATAGAATGGTGAGTCACTTACACCAGAGTATACAACATTTAGATTTAGATAGAATGGTGAGTCACTTACACCAGAGTATACAACAAATAGATAGAATGGTGAGTCACTTACACCAGAGTAGACAGCATATAGATAGAATGGTGATTCACTTACACCAGAGTATACAACATATAGATAGAATGGTGAGTCACTTACACCAGAGTATACAACATATAGATAGAATAGTGAGTCACTTACACCAGAGTATACAACATATAGATAGAATGGTGAGTCACTTACACCAGAGTATACAACATATAGATAGAATGGTGAGTCACTTACACCAGAGTATACAACATATAGATAGAATGGTGAGTCACTTACACCAGAGTATACAACATTTAGATAGAATGGTGAGTCACTTACACCAGAGTATACAACATTTAGATTTAGATAGAATGGTGAGTCACTTACACCAGAGTATACAACATATAGATAGAATGGTGAGTCACTTACACCAGAGTATACAACATAGATAGAATGGTGAGTCACTTACACCAGAGTATATTACATATAGATAGAATGGTGAGTCACTTACACCAGAGTATACAACATATAGATGGAATGGTGAGTCACTTACACCAGAGTATACAACAAATAGATATAATGGTGAGTCACTTACACCAGAGTATACAACATATAGATGGAATGGTGAGTCACTTACACCAGAGTATACAACATATAGATATAATGGTGAGTCACTTACACCAGAGTATACAACATATAGATAGAATGGTGCGTCACTTACACCAGAGTATACAACAAATAGATATAATGGTGAGTCACTTACACCAGAGTATACTACATATAGTTAGAATGGTGAGTCACTTACACCAGAGTATACAACAAATAGATATAATGGTGAGTCACTTACACCAGAGTATACAACATATAGATAGAATGGTGAATCACTTACACCAGAGTATACAACAAATAGATAGAATGGTGAGTCACTTACACCAGAGTATACAACATATATATATAATGGTGAGTCACTTACACCAGAGTATACAACATATAGATAGAATGGTGAGTCACTTACACCAGAGTATACAACATAGATAGAATGGTGAGTCACTTACACCAGAGTATACAACATATAGATAGAATGGTGAGTCACTTACACCAGAGTATACAACAAATAGATAGAATGGTGAGTCACTTACACCAGAGTATACAACAAATAGATAGAATGGTGAGTCACTTACACCAGAGTATACAACATATAGATAGAATGGTGAGTCACTTACACCAGAGTATACAACATATAGATAGAATGGTGAGTCACTTACACCAGAGTATACAACATATATATAGAATGGTGAGTCACTTACACCAGAGTATACAACATATAGATAGAATGGTGAGTCACTTACACCAGAGTATACAACATATATATATAGAATGGTGAGTCACTTACACCAGAGTATACAACAAATAGATATAATGGTGTGGTGAGTTACTTACACCAGAGTATACAACATTTAGATATAATGGTGAGTCACTTACACCAGAGTATACAACATTTAGATTTAGATAGAATGGTGAGTCACTTACACCAGAGTATACAACATTTAGATATAATGGTGAGTCACTTACACCAGAGTATACAACAAATAGATATAATGGTGAGTCACTTACACCAGAGTATACAACATATAGATATAATGGTGAGTTACTTACACCAGAGTATACAACATATGGATAGAATGGTGAGTCACTTACACCAGAGTATACAACATAGATAGAATGGTGAGTCACTTACACCAGAGTATACAACATTTAGATTTAGATAGAATGGTGAGTCACTTACACCAGAGTATACAACATTTAGATATAATGGTGAGTCACTTACACCAGAGTATACAACATAGATAGAATGGTGAGTCATCCACCAGAATAAACAACATATAGATAGAATGGTGAGTCACTTACACCAGAGTATACAACATTTAGATTTAGATAGAATGGTGAGTCACTTACACCAGAGTATACAACATATAGATAGAATGGTGAGTCACTTACACCAGAGTATACAACATTTAGATATAATGGTGAGTCACTTACACCAGAGTATACAACAAATAGATAGAATGGTGAGTCACTTACACCAGAATATACAACATATAGATAGAATGGTGAGTCACTTACACCAGAGTATACAACATTTAGATATAATGGTGAGTCACTTACACCAGAGTATACAACATATAGATAGAATGGTGGTGAGTCACTTACACCAGAGTATACAACATATAGATAGAATGGTGAGTCACTTACACCAGAGTATACAACATATAGATATAATGGTGAGTCACTTACACCAGAGTATACAACATATATATAGAATGGTGAGTCACTTACACCAGAGTATACAACATATAGATAGAATGGTGAGTCACTTACACCAGAGTATACAACATAGATAGAATGGTGAGTCACTTACACCAGAGTATACTACAAATAGATAGAATGGTGAGTCACTTACACCAGAGTATACAACAAATAGATATAATGGTGAGTCACTTACACCAGAGTATACAACATTTAGATATAATGGTGAGTCACTTACACCAGAGTATACAACAAATAGATAGAATGGTGAGTCACTTACACCAGAGTATACAACAAATAGATATAATGGTGAGTCACTTGCACCAGAGTATACAACATTTAGATATAATGGTGAGTCACTTACACCAGAGTATACAACATTTAGATTTAGATAGAATGGTGAGTCACTTACACCAGAGTATACAACATTTAGATATAATGGTGAGTCACTTACACCAGAGTATACAACATTTAGATTTAGATAGAATGGTGAGTCACTTACACCAGAGTATACAACATATAGATAGAATGGTGAGTCACTTACACCAGAGTATACAACATAGATAGAATGGTGAGTCACTTACACCAGAGTATATTACATATAGATAGAATGGTGAGTCACTTACACCAGAGTATACAACATATAGATAGAATGGTGAGTCACTTACACCAGAGTATACAACATTTAGATAGAATGGTGAGTCACTTACACCAGAGTATACAACATTTAGATTTAGATAGAATGGTGAGTCACTTACACCAGAGTATACAACATATAGATAGAATGGTGAGTCACTTACACCAGAGTATACAACATAGATAGAATGGTGAGTCACTTACACCAGAGTATATTACATATAGATAGAATGGTGAGTCACTTACACCAGAGTATACAACATATAGATGGAATGGTGAGTCACTTACACCAGAGTATACAACAAATAGATATAATGGTGAGTCACTTACACCAGAGTATACAACATATAGATGGAATGGTGAGTCACTTACACCAGAGTATACAACATATAGATATAATGGTGAGTCACTTACACCAGAGTATACAACATATAGATAGAATGGTGCGTCACTTACACCAGAGTATACAACAAATAGATATAATGGTGAGTCACTTACACCAGAGTATACTACATATAGTTAGAATGGTGAGTCACTTACACCAGAGTATACAACAAATAGATATAATGGTGAGTCACTTACACCAGAGTATACAACATATAGATAGAATGGTGAATCACTTACACCAGAGTATACAACAAATAGATAGAATGGTGAGTCACTTACACCAGAGTATACAACATATATATATAATGGTGAGTCACTTACACCAGAGTATACAACATATAGATAGAATGGTGAGTCACTTACACCAGAGTATACAACATAGATAGAATGGTGAGTCACTTACACCAGAGTATACAACATATAGATAGAATGGTGAGTCACTTACACCAGAGTATACAACAAATAGATAGAATGGTGAGTCACTTACACCAGAGTATACAACAAATAGATAGAATGGTGAGTCACTTACACCAGAGTATACAACATATAGATAGAATGGTGAGTCACTTACACCAGAGTATACAACATATAGATAGAATGGTGAGTCACTTACACCAGAGTATACAACATATATATAGAATGGTGAGTCACTTACACCAGAGTATACAACATATAGATAGAATGGTGAGTCACTTACACCAGAGTATACAACATATATATATAGAATGGTGAGTCACTTACACCAGAGTATACAACAAATAGATATAATGGTGTGGTGAGTTACTTACACCAGAGTATACAACATTTAGATATAATGGTGAGTCACTTACACCAGAGTATACAACATTTAGATTTAGATAGAATGGTGAGTCACTTACACCAGAGTATACAACATTTAGATATAATGGTGAGTCACTTACACCAGAGTATACAACAAATAGATATAATGGTGAGTCACTTACACCAGAGTATACAACATATAGATATAATGGTGAGTTACTTACACCAGAGTATACAACATATGGATAGAATGGTGAGTCACTTACACCAGAGTATACAACATAGATAGAATGGTGAGTCACTTACACCAGAGTATACAACATTTAGATTTAGATAGAATGGTGAGTCACTTACACCAGAGTATACAACATTTAGATATAATGGTGAGTCACTTACACCAGAGTATACAACATAGATAGAATGGTGAGTCATCCACCAGAATAAACAACATATAGATAGAATGGTGAGTCACTTACACCAGAGTATACAACATTTAGATTTAGATAGAATGGTGAGTCACTTACACCAGAGTATACAACATATAGATAGAATGGTGAGTCACTTACACCAGAGTATACAACATTTAGATATAATGGTGAGTCACTTACACCAGAGTATACAACAAATAGATAGAATGGTGAGTCACTTACACCAGAATATACAACATATAGATAGAATGGTGAGTCACTTACACCAGAGTATACAACATTTAGATATAATGGTGAGTCACTTACACCAGAGTATACAACATATAGATAGAATGGTGGTGAGTCACTTACACCAGAGTATACAACATATAGATAGAATGGTGAGTCACTTACACCAGAGTATACAACATATAGATATAATGGTGAGTCACTTACACCAGAGTATACAACATATATATAGAATGGTGAGTCACTTACACCAGAGTATACAACATATAGATAGAATGGTGAGTCACTTACACCAGAGTATACAACATAGATAGAATGGTGAGTCACTTACACCAGAGTATACTACAAATAGATAGAATGGTGAGTCACTTACACCAGAGTATACAACAAATAGATATAATGGTGAGTCACTTACACCAGAGTATACAACATTTAGATATAATGGTGAGTCACTTACACCAGAGTATACAACAAATAGATAGAATGGTGAGTCACTTACACCAGAGTATACAACAAATAGATATAATGGTGAGTCACTTGCACCAGAGTATACAACATTTAGATATAATGGTGAGTCACTTACACCAGAGTATACAACATTTAGATTTAGATAGAATGGTGAGTCACTTACACCAGAGTATACAACATTTAGATATAATGGTGAGTCACTTACACCAGAGTATACAACAAATAGATATAATGGTGAGTCACTTACACCAGAGTATACAACATATAGATATAATGGTGAGTTACTTACACCAGAGTATACAGCATATGGATAGAATGGTGAGTCACTTACACCAGAGTATACAACATAGATAGAATGGTGAGTCACTTACACCAGAGTATACAACATTTAGATTTAGATAGAATGGTGAGTCACTTACACCAGAGTATACAACATAGATAGAATGATGAGTCACTTACACCAGAGTATACAACATTTAGATTTAGATAGAATGGTGAGTCACTTACACCAGAGTATACAACATTTAGATATAATGGTGAGTCACTTACACCAGAGTATACAACATAGATAGAATGGTGAATCACTTACACCAGAGTATACAACATATAGATAGAATGGTGAGTCACTTACACCAGAATATACAACATATAGATAGAATGGTGAGTCACTTAAACCAGAGTATACAACATTTAGATATAATGGTGAGTCACTTACACCAGAGTATACAACATATAGATAGAATGGTGAGTCACTTACACCAGAGTATACAACATATGGATAGAATGGTGAGTCACTTACACCAGAGTATACAACATTTAGATAGAATGGTGAGTCACTTACACCAGAGTATACAACATTTAGATAGAATGGTGAGTCACTTACACCAGAGTATACAACAAATAAATAGATTGGTGAGTCACTTACACCAGAGTATACAACATTTAGATAGAATGGTGAGTCACTTACACCAGAATATACAACAAATAGATAGAATGGTGAGTCACTTACACCAGAGTATACTACATATAGATAGAATGGTGAGTCACTTACACCAGAGTATACAACATATAGATTTCCGCCTAGATTCCGGATTTAGTGCACCGGATACCCGACTGTCCGATCCGGCCGGATATGCGGCGGATTTTGGGCAAAATCTGCTATCCGGCCGGATAGTTGAAAAATCCGGCGATCCACCGTATAATTTGTATAGTCAATGTTTTGTATAACCTTTGTTATTAATACTCACTTTTTCTTTTAATAATTTTAATTTAATACTCAGCTGCCAAAAATATGTTCACGACAAGTTTACTTACTGCATGTTCTGAAAGAGTCCAAAATCGAATCTGAATTACTGGTATATAATATATTTTGATAAGATACTCAGATACTTCTGCTATCTGATAGCAGCTGTTAATACTACGCTGGATTTAAATGGCAATCCTCAAACGTCACGTGAAGGTCTGGATCGAAAGGCAATTTTAAGAGTAAAAATATGTTAACATAAATATTTATTATTAATTCTTAGAGAATTATTACATTCTACTTTATACAATATTATAAAAAGTTTTTCCTTCAAATAGCGTTTATTTTTCGTTGCAATACAGTTTTAAGAGGTTTACTCGGCCCTCTACATTAGATTTTCCAACCGGAGTAACCAACTAATACTTTCCGTTCTCCCAGGGTATGGATCTGATTGAGCAACTGGATGCCGATGGCTTTTACGATTATCTAAAACAATACGCGAACACAATCTGTGGTCGCCATCCCATCTCGGTGCTGCTAAACGCTATACACGAGTTGAGTAACCACAACGGTCATTCGTGTATAACCCTTCGATTCCTTAAGTACAAACAGTCTAGCAGGTGTAAACACAACAGTGACAGTTCCGTGAGTTACGCTGCCGCCTCGCTGGTTGTCCGCCCGTTAAACAGCACGGTCCATAGAGGAGGCGGAGATGCATCAGCCAATCGCAGGTCGGAAGAGTCAACGACCAATCACGCTTCCGGATCACGTCGGTGACGTCATCATATCTGGTCTACTACTGCGAGGAACCTTGCTTTGTTATAGAAACGAACTGTCTGGTTGATTCTACTTATTGGGATAAATACATACGGACCATTCCCAACCCATATGTTCTCACGGTTACGTGTATTTTAATTATTCCTGTTACTTGTTTAAGAACTACTTATTCTATTGCCTAACACATGCCTAACTTATAAAAGAAAACCTGCCTAACTCTTCCTATTCGAAGAATTTGTCATTGTCTTTTGTCTTCTCTGTCTTTGTCTTTTTGTTATTTTTTGTTACAAGTTTGTCGTCGATATTGTCACATATTGTGGTTATTATAAGAAATATTGATCTAAATAAATTTAATTTAATACAACGCAAATAAATTTATCTTCAATATTGTGATAACCCCCAACCCACATTAAGCTTCACCTTCAGCAAACAATGCGGAAAAGCGAAAGGCGTTTGCTGCAATGGGATGCCTTTCGAATCTCCATATTTTATCAGTTGTTACGGGGATGAAAATCTTCCATATGAAATTCTACGCCCCTGCGCCTTGTGACATACGCGCTCCCTTTCGTACGAAAATTTCTCACCCTAAACCACTTAAAAGTACTCGATATAATTAAGGCAAGATTTGTTAAACGCCTGATAGGATATAATTAAGGCAAGATTTGTTAAACGCCTGCTAGGATATAATTAATGCAAGATTTGTTAAACGCCTGCTAGGATATAATTAAGGCAAGATTTGTTAAACGCCTGCTAGGATATAATTAAGGCAAGATTTGTTAAACGCCTGCTAGGATATAATTAATGCAAGATTTGTTAAACGCCTGCTAGGATATAATTAATGCAAGATTTGTTAAACGCCTGCTAGGATATAATTAATGCAAGATTTGTTAAACGCCTGCTAGGATATAATTAATGCAAGATTTGTTAAACGCCTGCTAGGATATAATTAATGCAAGATTTGTTAAACGCCTGCTAGGATATAATTAAGGCAAGATTTGTTAAACGCCTGCTAGGATATAATTAAGGCAAGATTTGTTAAACGCCTGCTAGGATATAATTAATGCAAGATTTGTTAAACGCCTGCTAGGATATAATTAATGCAAGATTTGTTAAACGCCTGCTAGGATATAATTAATGCAAGATTTGTTAAACGCCTGCTAGGATATAATTAAGGCAAGATTTGTTAAACGCCTGCTAGGATATAATTAATGCAAGATTTGTTAAACGCCTGCTAGGATATAATTAATGCAAGATTTGTTAAACGCCTGCTAGGATATAATTAATGCAAGATTTGTTAAACGCCTGCTAGGATATAATTAATGCAAGATTTGTTAAACGCCTGCTAGGATATAATTAATGCAAGATTTGTTAAACGCCTGCTAGGATATAATTAATGCAAGATTTGTTAAACGCCTGCTAGTATATAATTAATGCAAGATTTGTTAAACGCCTGCTAGGATATAATTAATGCAAGATTTGTTAAACGCCTGCTAGGATATAATTAATGCAAGATTTGTTAAACGCCTGCTAGGATATAATTAAGGCAAGATTTGTTAAACGCCTGCTAGGATATAATTAAGGCAAGATTTGTTAAACGCCTGCTAGGATATAATTAATGCAAGATTTGTTAAACGCCTGCTAGGATATAATTAATGCAAGATTTTTTAAACGCCTTCTAGGATATATTTAAGGCAAGATTTGTTAAACGCCTGCTAGGATATAATTAATGCAAGATTTGTTAAACGCCTGCTAGGATATAATTAATGCATGATTTGTTAAACGCCTGCTAGGATATAATTAATGCAAGATTTGTTAAACGCCTGCTAGGATATAATTAATGCAAGATTTGTTAAACGCCTGCTAGGATATAATTAATGCAAGATTTGTTAAACGCCTGCTAGGATATAATTAATGCAAGATTTGTTAAACGCCTGCTAGGATATAATTAATGCAAGATTTGTTAAACGCCTGCTAGGATATAATTAAGGCAAGATTTGTTAAACGCCTGCTAGGATATAATTAAGGCAAGATTTGTTAAACGCCTGCTAGGATATAATTAAGGCAAGATTTGTTAAACGCCTGCTAGGATATAATTAATGCAAGATTTGTTAAACGCCTGCTAGGATATAATTAATGCAAGATTTGTTAAACGCCTGCTAGGATATAATTAATGCAAGATTTGTTAAACGCCTGCTAGGATATAATTAATGCAAGATTTGTTAAACGCCTGCTAGGATATAATTAATGCAAGATTTGTTAAACGCCTGCTAGGATATAATTAATGCAAGATTTGTTAAACGCCTGCTAGGATATAATTAATGCAAGATTTGTTAAACGCCTGCTAGGATATAATTAAGGCAAGATTTGTTAAACGCCTGCTATGATATAATTAATGCAAGATTTGTTAAACGCCTGCTAGGATATAATTAAGGCAAGATTTGTTAAACGCCTGCTAGGATATAATTAATGCAAGATTTGTTAAACGCCTGCTAGGATATAATTAATGCAAGATTTGTTAAACGCCTGCTAGGATATAATTAATGCAAGATTTGTTAAACGCCTGCTAGGATATAATTAATGCAAGATTTGTTAAACGCCTGCTAGGATATAATTAATGCAAGATTTGTTAAACGCCTGCTAGGATATAATTAATGCAAGATTTGTTAAACGCCTGCTAGGATATAATTAATGCAAGATTTGTTAAACGCCTGCTAGGATATAATTAATGCAAGATTTGTTAAACGCCTGCTAGGATATAATTAATGCAAGATTTGTTAAACGCCTGCTAGGATATAATTAATGCAAGATTTGTTAAAGGCCTGCTAGGATATAATTAATGCATGATTTGTTAAACGCCTGCTAGGATATAAATAATGCAAGATTTGTTAAACGCCTGCTAGGATATAATTAAGGCAAGATTTGTTAAACGCCTGCTAGGATATAATTAATGCAAGATTTGTTAAACGCCTGCTAGGATATAATTAATGCAAGATTTGTTAAACGCCTGCTAGGATATAATTAATGCAAGATTTGTTAAACGCCTGCTAGGATATAATTAATGCATGATTTGTTAAGCGCCTGCTAGGATATAATTAATGCAAGATTTGTTAAACGCCTGCTAGGATATAATTAATGCAAGATTTGTTAAACGCCTGCTAGGATATAATTAATGCAAGATTTGTTAAACGCCTGCTAGGATATAATTAAGGCAAGATTTGTTAAACGCCTGCTAGGATATAATTAAGGCAAGATTTGTTAAATGCCTGCTAGGATATAATTAAGGCAAGATTTGTTAAACGCCTGCTAGGATATAATTAATGCAAGATTTGTTAAACGCCTGCTAGGATATAATTAAGGCAAGATTTGTTAAACGCCTGCTAGGATATAATTAAGGCAAGATTTGTTAAACGCCTGCTAGGATATAATTAATGCAAGATTTGTTAAACGCCTGCTAGGATATAATTAATGCAAGATTTGTTAAACGCCTGCTAGGATATAATTAATGCAAGATTTGTTAAACGCCTGCTAGGATATAATTAATGCAAGATTTGTTAAACGCCTGCTAGGATATAATTAATGCAAGATTTGTTAAACGCCTGCTAGGATATAATTAATGCAAGATTTGTTAAACGCCTGCTAGGATATAATTAAGGCAAGATTTGTTAAACGCCTGCTAGGATATAATTAAGGCAAGATTTGTTAAACGCCTGCTAGGATATAATTAAGGGAAGATTTGTTAAACGCCTGCTAGGATATAATTAATGCAAGATTTGTTAAACGCCTGCTAGGATATAATTAATGCAAGATTTGTTAAACGCCTGCTAGGATATAATTAAGGCAAGATTTGTTAAACGCCTGCTAGGATATAATTAATGCAAGATTTGTTAAACGCCTGCTAGGATATAATTAATGCAAGATTTGTTAAACGCCTGCTAGGATATAATTAATGCAAGATTTGTTAAACGCCTGCTAGGATATAATTAATGCAAGATTTGTTAAACGCCTGCTAGGATATAATTAATGCAAGATTTGTTAAACGCCTGCTAGGATATAATTAATGCAAGATTTGTTAAACGCCTGCTAGTATATAATTAATGCAAGATTTGTTAAACGCCTGCTAGGATATAATTAATGCAAGATTTGTTAAACGCCTGCTAGGATATAATTAATGCAAGATTTGTTAAACGCCTGCTAGGATATAATTAAGGCAAGATTTGTTAAACGCCTGCTAGGATATAATTAATGCAAGATTTGTTAAACGCCTGCTAGGATATAATTAATGCAAGATTTTTTAAACGCCTGCTAGGATATATTTAAGGCAAGATTTGTTAAACGCCTGCTAGGATATAATTAATGCAAGATTTGTTAAACGCCTGCTAGGATATAATTAATGCATGATTTGTTTAACGCCTGCTAGGATATAATTAATGCAAGATTTGTTAAACGCCTGCTAGGATATAATTAATGCAAGATTTGTTAAACGCCTGCTAGGATATAATTAATGCAAGATTTGTTAAACGCCTGCTAGGATATAATTAATGCAAGATTTGTTAAACGCCTGCTAGGATATAATTAATGCAAGATTTGTTAAACGCCTGCTAGGATATAATTAAGGCAAGATTTGTTAAACGCCTGCTAGGATATAATTAAGGCAAGATTTGTTAAACGCCTGCTAGGATATAATTAAGGCAAGATTTGTTAAACGCCTGCTAGGATATAATTAATGCAAGATTTGTTAAACGCCTGCTAGGATATAATTAATGCAAGATTTGTTAAACGCCTGCTAGGATATAATTAATGCAAGATTTGTTAAACGCCTGCTAGGATATAATTAATGCAAGATTTGTTAAACGCCTGCTAGGATATAATTAATGCAAGATTTGTTAAACGCCTGCTAGGATATAATTAATGCAAGATTTGTTAAACGCCTGCTAGGATATAATTAATGCAAGATTTGTTAAACGCCTGCTAGGATATAATTAAGGCAAGATTTGTTAAACGCCTGCTATGATATAATTAATGCAAGATTTGTTAAACGCCTGCTAGGATATAATTAATGCAAGATTTGTTAAACGCCTGCTAGGATATAATTAATGCAAGATTTGTTAAACGCCTGCTAGGATATAATTAATGCAAGATTTGTTAAACGCCTGCTAGGATATAATTAATGCAAGATTTGTTAAACGCCTGCTAGGATATAATTAATGCAAGATTTGTTAAACGCCTGCTAGGATATAATTAATGCAAGATTTGTTAAACGCCTGCTAGGATATAATTAATGCAAGATTTGTTAAACGCCTGCTAGGATATAATTAATGCAAGATTTGTTAAACGCCTGCTAGGATATAATTAATGCAAGATTTGTTAAAGGCCTGCTAGGATATAATTAATGCATGATTTGTTAAACGCCTGCTAGGATATAAATAATGCAAGATTTGTTAAACGCCTGCTAGGATATAATTAAGGCAAGATTTGTTAAACGCCTGCTAGGATATAATTAATGCAAGATTTGTTAAACGCCTGCTAGGATATAATTAATGCAAGATTTGTTAAACGCCTGCTAGGATATAATTAATGCAAGATTTGTTAAACGCCTGCTAGGATATAATTAATGCAAGATTTTTTAAACGCCTGCTAGGATATATTTAAGGCAAGATTTGTTAAACGCCTGCTAGGATAATTAATGCAAGATTTGTTAAACGCCTGCTAGGATATAATTAATGCATGATTTGTTAAACGCCTGCTAGGATATAATTAATGCAAGATTTGTTAAACGCCTGCTAGGATATAATTAATGCAAGATTTGTTAAACGCCTGCTAGGATATAATTAATGCAAGATTTGTTAAACGCCTGCTAGGATATAATTAATGCAAGATTTGTTAAACGCCTGCTAGGATATAATTAATGCAAGATTTGTTAAACGCCTGCTAGGATATAATTAAGGCAAGATTTGTTAAACGCCTGCTAGGATATAATTAAGGCAAGATTTGTTAAACGCCTGCTAGGATATAATTAAGGCAAGATTTGTTAAACGCCTGCTAGGATATAATTAATGCAAGATTTGTTAAACGCCTGCTAGGATATAATTAATGCAAGATTTGTTAAACGCCTGCTAGGATATAATTAATGCAAGATTTGTTAAACGCCTGCTAGGATATAATTAATGCAAGATTTGTTAAACGCCTGCTAGGATATAATTAATGCAAGATTTGTTAAACGCCTGCTAGGATATAATTAATGCAAGATTTGTTAAACGCCTGCTAGGATATAATTAATGCAAGATTTGTTAAACGCCTGCTAGGATATAATTAATGCAAGATTTGTTAAACGCCTGCTAGGATATAATTAAGGCAAGATTTGTTAAACGCCTGCTAGGATATAATTAATGCAAGATTTGTAAAACGCCTGCTAGGATATAATTAATGCAAGATTTGTTAAACGCCTGCTAGGATATAATTAATGCAAGATTTGTTAAACGCCTGTTAGGATATAATTAATGCAAGATTTGTTAAACGCCTGCTAGGATATAATTAATGCAAGATTTGTTAAACGCCTGCTAGGATATAATTAATGCAAGATTTGTTAAACGCCTGCTAGGATATAATTAAGGCAAGATTTGTTAAACGCCTGCTAGGATATAATTAATGCAAGATTTGTTAAACGCCTGCTAGGATATAATTAATGCAAGATTTTTTAAACGCCTGCTAGGATATATTTAAGGCAAGATTTGTTAAACGCCTGCTAGGATAATTAATGCAAGATTTGTTAAACGCCTGCTAGGATATAATTAAGGCAAGATTTGTTAAACGCCTGCTATGATATAATTAATGCAAGATTTGTTAAACGCCTGCTAGGATATAATTAAGGCAAGATTTGTTAAACGCCTGCTATGATATAATTAATGCAAGATTTGTTAAACGCCTGCTAGGATATAATTAATGCAAGATTTGTTAAACGCCTGCTAGGATATAATTAATGCAAGATTTGTTAAACGCCTGCTAGGATATAATTAATGCAAGATTTGTTAAACGCCTGCTAGGATATAATTAATGCAAGATTTGTTAAACGCCTGCTAGGATATAATTAATGCAAGATTTGTTAAACGCCTGCTAGGATATAATTAATGCAAGATTTGTTAAACGCCTGCTAGGATATAATTAATGCAAGATTTGTTAAACGCCTGCTAGGATATAATTAATGCAAGATTTGTTAAACGCCTGCTAGGATATAATTAATGCAAGATTTGTTAAAGGCCTGCTAGGATATAATTAATGCATGATTTGTTAAACGCCTGCTAGGATATAAATAATGCAAGATTTGTTAAACGCCTGCTAGGATATAATTAAGGCAAGATTTGTTAAACGCCTGCTAGGATATAATTAATGCAAGATTTGTTAAACGTCTGCTAGGATATAATTAATGCAAGATTTGTTAAACGCCTGCTAGGATATAATTAATGCAAGATTTGTTAAACGCCTGCTAGGATATAATTAATGCATGATTTGTTAAGCGCCTGCTAGGATATAATTAATGCAAGATTTGTTAAACGCCTGCTAGGATATAATTAATGCAAGATTTGTTAAACGCCTGCTAGGATATAATTAATGCAAGATTTGTTAAACGCCTGCTAGGATATAATTAAGGCAAGATTTGTTAAACGCCTGCTAGGATATAATTAAGGCAAGATTTGTTAAATGCCTGCTAGGATATAATTAAGGCAAGATTTGTTAAACGCCTGCTAGGAAATAATTAATGCAAGATTTGTTAAACGCCTGCTAGGATATAATTAAGGCAAGATTTGTTAAACGCCTGCTAGGATATAATTAAGGCAAGATTTGTTAAACGCCTGCTAGGATATAATTAATGCAAGATTTGTTAAACGCCTGCTAGGATATAATTAATGCAAGATTTGTTAAACGCCTGCTAGGATATAATTAATGCAAGATTTGTTAAACGCCTGCTAGGATATAATTAATGCAAGATTTGTTAAACGCCTGCTAGGATATAATTAATGCAAGATTTGTTAAACGCCTGCTAGGATATAATTAATGCAAGATTTGTTAAACGCCTGCTAGGATATAATTAAGGCAAGATTTGTTAAACGCCTGCTAGGATATAATTAAGGCAAGATTTGTTAAACGCCTGCTAGGATATAATTAAGGCAAGATTTGTTAAACGCCTGCTAGGATATAATTAATGCAAGATTTGTTAAACGCCTGCTAGGATATAATTAATGCAAGATTTGTTAAACGCCTGCTAGGATATAATTAAGGCAAGATTTGTTAAACGCCTGCTAGGATATAATTAATGCAAGATTTGTTAAACGCCTGCTAGGATATAATTAATGCAAGATTTGTTAAACGCCTGCTAGGATATAATTAATGCAAGATTTGTTAAACGCCTGCTAGGATATAATTAATGCAAGATTTGTTAAACGCCTGCTAGGATATAATTAATGCAAGATTTGTTAAACGCCTGCTAGGATATAATTAATGCAAGATTTGTTAAACGCCTGCTAGGATATAATTAATGCAAGATTTGTTAAACGCCTGCTAGGATATAATTAATGCAAGATTTGTTAAACGCCTGCTAGGATATAATTAATGCAAGATTTGTTAAACGCCTGCTAGGATATAATTAAGGCAAGATTTGTTAAACGCCTGCTAGGATATAATTAATGCAAGATTTGTTAAACGCCTGCTAGGATATAATTAATGCAAGATTTTTTAATCGCCTGCTAGGATATATTTAAGGCAAGATTTGTTAAACGCCTGCTAGGATATAATTAATGCAAGATTTGTTAAACGCCTGCTAGGATATAATTAATGCATGATTTGTTAAACGCCTGCTAGGATATAATTAATGCAAGATTTGTTAAACGCCTGCTAGGATATAATTAATGCAAGATTTGTTAAACGCCTGCTAGGATATAATTAATGCAAGATTTGTTAAACGCCTGCTAGGATATAATTAATGCAAGATTTGTTAAACGCCTGCTAGGATATAATTAATGCAAGATTTGTTAAACGCCTGCTAGGATATAATTAAGGCAAGATTTGTTAAACGCCTGCTAGGATATAATTAAGGCAAGATTTGTTAAACGCCTGCTAGGATATAATTAAGGCAAGATTTGTTAAACGCCTGCTAGGATATAATTAATGCAAGATTTGTTAAACGCCTGCTAGGATATAATTAATGCAAGATTTGTTAAACGCCTGCTAGGATATAATTAATGCAAGATTTGTTAAACGCCTGCTAGGATATAATTAATGCAAGATTTGTTAAACGCCTGCTAGGATATAATTAATGCAAGATTTGTTAAACGCCTGCTAGGATATAATTAATGCAAGATTTGTTAAACGCCTGCTAGGATATAATTAATGCAAGATTTGTTAAACGCCTGCTAGGATATAATTAAGGCAAGATTTGTTAAACGCCTGCTAGGATATAATTAATGCAAGATTTGTTAAACGCCTGCTAGGATATAATTAATGCAAGATTTGTTAAACGCCTGCTAGGATATAATTAATGCAAGATTTGTTAAACGCCTGCTAGGATATAATTAATGCAAGATTTGTTAAACGCCTGCTAGGATATAATTAATGCAAGATTTGTTAAACGCCTGCTAGGATATAATTAATGCAAGATTTGTTAAACGCCTGCTAGGATATAATTAATGCAAGATTTGTTAAACGCCTGCTAGGATATAATTAATGCAAGATTTGTTAAACGCCTGCTAGGATATAATTAATGCAAGATTTGTTAAACGCCTGCTAGGATATAATTAAGGCAAGATTTGTTAAACGCCTGCTAGGATATAATTAATGCAAGATTTGTTAAACGCCTGCTAGGATATAATTAAGGCAAGATTTGTTAAACGCCTGCTAGGATATAATTAAGGCAAGATTTGTTAAACGCCTGCTAGGATATAATTAATGCAAGATTTGTTAAACGCCTGCTAGGATATAATTAATGCAAGATTTGTTAAACGCCTGCTAGGATATAATTAATGCAAGATTTGTTAAACGCCTGCTAGGATATAATTAATGCAAGATTTGTTAAACGCCTGCTAGGATATAATTAATGCAAGATTTGTTAAACGCCTGCTAGGATATAATTAATGCAAGATTTGTTAAACGCCTGCTAGGATATAATTAATGCAAGATTTGTTAAACGCCTGCTAGGATATAATTAATGCAAGATTTGTTAAACGCCTGCTAGGATATAATTAAGGCAAGATTTGTTAAACGCCTGCTAGGATATAATTAAGGCAAGATTTGTTAAACGCCTGCTAGGATATAATTAATGCAAGATTTGTTAAACGCCTGCTAGGATATAATTAATGCAAGATTTGTTAAACGCCTGCTAGGATATAATTAAGGCAAGATTTGTTAAACGCCTGCTAGGATATAATTAATGCAAGATTTGTTAAACGCCTGCTAGGATATAATTAATGCAAGATTTGTTAAACGCCTGCTAGGATATAATTAATGCAAGATTTGTTAAACGCCTGCTAGGATATAATTAATGCAAGATTTGTTAAACGCCTGCTAGGATATAATTAATGCAAGATTTGTTAAACGCCTGCTAGGATATAATTAATGCAAGATTTGTTAAACGCCTGCTAGGATATAATTAATGCAAGATTTGTTAAACGCCTGCTAGGATATAATTAATGCAAGATTTGTTAAACGCCTGCTAGGATATAATTAATGCAAGATTTGTTAAACGCCTGCTAGGATATAATTAATGCAAGATTTGTTAAACGCCTGCTAGGATATAATTAATGCAAGATTTGTTAAACGCCTGCTAGGATATAATTAATGCAAGATTTGTTAAACGCCTGCTAGGATATAATTAATGCAAGATTTGTTAAACGCCTGCTAGGATATAATTAATGCAAGATTTGTTAAACGCCTGCTAGGATATAATTAATGCAAGATTTGTTAAACGCCTGCTAGGATATAATTAAGGCAAGATTTGTTAAACGCCTGCTAGGATAATTAATGCAAGATTTGTTAAACGCCTGCTAGGATATAATTAAGGCAAGATTTGTTAAACGCCTGCTATGATATAATTAATGCAAGATTTGTTAAACGCCTGCTAGGATATAATTAAGGCAAGATTTGTTAAACGCCTGCTAGGATATAATTAATGCAAGATTTGTTAAACGCCTGCTAGGATATAATTAATGCAAGATTTGTTAAACGCCTGCTAGGATATAATTAATGCAAGATTTGTTAAACGCCTGCTAGGATATAATTAATGCAAGATTTGTTAAACGCCTGCTAGGATATAATTAATGCAAGATTTGTTAAACGCCTGCTAGGATATAATTAATGCAAGATTTGTTAAACGCCTGCTAGGATATAATTAATGCAAGATTTGTTAAACGCCTGCTAGGATATAATTAATGCAAGATTTGTTAAACGCCTGCTAGGATATAATTAATGCAAGATTTGTTAAACGCCTGCTAGGATATAATTAATGCAAGATTTGTTAAAGGCCTGCTAGGATATAATTAATGCATGATTTGTTAAACGCCTGCTAGGATATAAATAATGCAAGATTTGTTAAACGCCTGCTAGGATATAATTAAGGCAAGATTTGTTAAACGCCTGCTAGGATATAATTAATGCAAGATTTGTTAAACGCCTGCTAGGATATAATTAATGCAAGATTTGTTAAACGCCTGCTAGGATATAATTAATGCAAGATTTGTTAAACGCCTGCTAGGATATAATTAATGCATGATTTGTTAAGCGCCTGCTAGGATATAATTAATGCAAGATTTGTTAAACGCCTGCTAGGATATAATTAATGCAAGATTTGTTAAACGCCTGCTAGGATATAATTAATGCAAGATTTGTTAAACGCCTGCTAGGATATAATTAAGGCAAGATTTGTTAAACGCCTGCTAGGATATAATTAAGGCAAGATTTGTTAAATGCCTGCTAGGATATAATTAAGGCAAGATTTGTTAAACGCCTGCTAGGATATAATTAATGCAAGATTTGTTAAACGCCTGCTAGGATATAATTAAGGCAAGATTTGTTAAACGCCTGCTAGGATATAATTAAGGCAAGATTTGTTAAACGCCTGCTAGGATATAATTAATGCAAGATTTGTTAAACGCCTGCTAGGATATAATTAATGCAAGATTTGTTAAACGCCTGCTAGGATATAATTAATGCAAGATTTGTTAAACGCCTGCTAGGATATAATTAATGCAAGATTTGTTAAACGCCTGCTAGGATATAATTAATGCAAGATTTGTTAAACGCCTGCTAGGATATAATTAATGCAAGATTTGTTAAACGCCTGCTAGGATATAATTAAGGCAAGATTTGTTAAACGCCTGCTAGGATATAATTAAGGCAAGATTTGTTAAACGCCTGCTAGGATATAATTAAGGGAAGATTTGTTAAACGCCTGCTAGGATATAATTAATGCAAGATTTGTTAAACGCCTGCTAGGATATAATTAATGCAAGATTTGTTAAACGCCTGCTAGGATATAATTAAGGCAAGATTTGTTAAACGCCTGCTAGGATATAATTAATGCAAGATTTGTTAAACGCCTGCTAGGATATAATTAATGCAAGATTTGTTAAACGCCTGCTAGGATATAATTAATGCAAGATTTGTTAAACGCCTGCTAGGATATAATTAATGCAAGATTTGTTAAACGCCTGCTAGGATATAATTAATGCAAGATTTGTTAAACGCCTGCTAGGATATAATTAATGCAAGATTTGTTAAACGCCTGCTAGTATATAATTAATGCAAGATTTGTTAAACGCCTGCTAGGATATAATTAATGCAAGATTTGTTAAACGCCTGCTAGGATATAATTAATGCAAGATTTGTTAAACGCCTGCTAGGATATAATTAAGGCAAGATTTGTTAAACGCCTGCTAGGATATAATTAATGCAAGATTTGTTAAACGCCTGCTAGGATATAATTAATGCAAGATTTTTTAAACGCCTGCTAGGATATATTTAAGGCAAGATTTGTTAAACGCCTGCTAGGATATAATTAATGCAAGATTTGTTAAACGCCTGCTAGGATATAATTAATGCATGATTTGTTAAACGCCTGCTAGGATATAATTAATGCAAGATTTGTTAAACGCCTGCTAGGATATAATTAATGCAAGATTTGTTAAACGCCTGCTAGGATATAATTAATGCAAGATTTGTTAAACGCCTGCTAGGATATAATTAATGCAAGATTTGTTAAACGCCTGCTAGGATATAATTAATGCAAGATTTGTTAAACGCCTGCTAGGATATAATTAAGGCAAGATTTGTTAAACGCCTGCTAGGATATAATTAAGGCAAGATTTGTTAAACGCCTGCTAGGATATAATTAAGGCAAGATTTGTTAAACGCCTGCTAGGATATAATTAATGCAAGATTTGTTAAACGCCTGCTAGGATATAATTAATGCAAGATTTGTTAAACGCCTGCTAGGATATAATTAATGCAAGATTTGTTAAACGCCTGCTAGGATATAATTAATGCAAGATTTGTTAAACGCCTGCTAGGATATAATTAATGCAAGATTTGTTAAACGCCTGCTAGGATATAATTAATGCAAGATTTGTTAAACGCCTGCTAGGATATAATTAATGCAAGATTTGTTAAACGCCTGCTAGGATATAATTAAGGCAAGATTTGTTAAACGCCTGCTATGATATAATTAATGCAAGATTTGTTAAACGCCTGCTAGGATATAATTAATGCAAGATTTGTTAAACGCCTGCTAGGATATAATTAATGCAAGATTTGTTAAACGCCTGCTAGGATATAATTAATGCAAGATTTGTTAAACGCCTGCTAGGATATAATTAATGCAAGATTTGTTAAACGCCTGCTAGGATATAATTAATGCAAGATTTGTTAAACGCCTGCTAGGATATAATTAATGCAAGATTTGTTAAACGCCTGCTAGGATATAATTAATGCAAGATTTGTTAAACGCCTGCTAGGATATAATTAATGCAAGATTTGTTAAACGCCTGCTAGGATATAATTAAGGCAAGATTTGTTAAACGCCTGCTAGGATATAATTAATGCAAGATTTGTTAAACGCCTGCTAGGATATAATTAAGGCAAGATTTGTTAAACGCCTGCTAGGATATAATTAAGGCAAGATTTGTTAAACGCCTGCTAGGATATAATTAATGCAAGATTTGTTAAACGCCTGCTAGGATATAATTAATGCAAGATTTGTTAAACGCCTGCTAGGATATAATTAATGCAAGATTTGTTAAACGCCTGCTAGGATATAATTAATGCAAGATTTGTTAAACGCCTGCTAGGATATAATTAATGCAAGATTTGTTAAACGCCTGCTAGGATATAATTAATGCAAGATTTGTTAAACGCCTGCTAGGATATAATTAATGCAAGATTTGTTAAACGCCTGCTAGGATATAATTAATGCAAGATTTGTTAAACGCCTGCTAGGATATAATTAATGCAAGATTTGTTAAAGGCCTGCTAGGATATAATTAATGCATGATTTGTTAAACGCCTGCTAGGATATAATTAATGCAAGATTTGTTAAACGCCTGCTAGGATATAATTAAGGCAAGATTTGTTAAACGCCTGCTAGGATATAATTAATGCAAGATTTGTTAAACGCCTGCTAGGATATAATTAATGCAAGATTTTTTAAACGCCTGCTAGGATATAATTAAGGCAAGATTTGTTAAACGCCTGCTAGGATATAATTAATGCAAGATTTGTTAAGCGCCTGCTAGGATATAATTAATGCAAGATTTGTTAAACGCCTGCTAGGATATAATTAATGCAAGATTTGTTAAACGCCTGCTAGGATATAATTAAGGCAAGATTTGTTAAACGCCTGCTAGGATATAATTAATGCAAGATTTGTTAAACGCCTGCTAGGATATAATTAATGCAAGATTTGTTAAACGCCTGCTAGGATATAATTAATGCAAGATTTGTTAAACGCCTGCTAGGATATAATTAATGCAAGATTTGTTAAACGCCTGCTAGGATATAATTAATGCAAGATTTGTTAAACGCCTGCTAGGATATAATTAATGCAAGATTTGTTAAACGCCTGCTAGGATATAATTAATGCAAGATTTGTTAAACGCCTGCTAGGATATAATTAATGCAAGATTTGTTAAACGCCTGCTAGGATATAATTAATGCAAGATTTGTTAAACGCCTGCTAGGATATAATTAATGCAAGATTTGTTAAAGGCCTGCTAGGATATAATTAATGCATGATTTGTTAAACGCCTGCTAGGATATAAATAATGCAAGATTTGTTAAACGCCTGCTAGGATATAATTAATGCAAGATTTGTTAAACGCCTGCTAGGATATAATTAATGCAAGATTTGTTAAACGCCTGCTAGGATATAATTAATGCAAGATTTGTTAAACGCCTGCTAGGATATAATTAATGCAAGATTTGTTAAACGCCTGCTAGGATATAATTAATGCAAGATTTGTTAAACGCCTGCTAGGATATAATTAATGCAAGATTTGTTAAACGCCTGCTAGGATATAATTAAGGCAAGATTTGTTAAACGCCTGCTAGGATATAATTAATGCAAGATTTGTTAAACGCCTGCTAGGATATAATTAATGCAAGATTTGTTAAACGCCTGCTAGGATATAATTAATGCAAGATTTGTTAAACGCCTGCTAGGATATAATTAATGCAAGATTTGTTAAACGCCTGCTAGGATATAATTAATGCAAGATTTGTTAAACGCCTGCTAGGATATAATTAATGCAAGATTTGTTAAACGCCTGCTAGGATATAATTAATGCAAGATTTGTTAAACGCCTGCTAGGATATAATTAATGCAAGATTTGTTAAACGCCTGCTAGGATATAATTAATGCAAGATTTGTTAAACGCCTGCTAGGATATAATTAATGCAAGATTTGTTAAAGGCCTGCTAGGATATAATTAATGCATGATTTGTTAAACGCCTGCTAGGATATAAATAATGCAAGATTTGTTAAACGCCTGCTAGGATATAATTAAGGCAAGATTTGTTAAACGCCTGCTAGGATATAATTAATGCAAGATTTGTTAAACGCCTGCTAGGATATAATTAATGCAAGATTTGTTAAACGCCTGCTAGGATATAATTAATGCAAGATTTGTTAAACGCCTGCTAGGATATAATTAATGCATGATTTGTTAAGCGCCTGCTAGGATATAATTAATGCAAGATTTGTTAAACGCCTGCTAGGATATAATTAATGCAAGATTTGTTAAACGCCTGCTAGGATATAATTAATGCAAGATTTGTTAAACGCCTGCTAGGATATAATTAAGGCAAGATTTGTTAAACGCCTGCTAGGATATAATTAAGGCAAGATTTGTTAAATGCCTGCTAGGATATAATTAAGGCAAGATTTGTTAAACGCCTGCTAGGATATAATTAATGCAAGATTTGTTAAACGCCTGCTAGGATATAATTAAGGCAAGATTTGTTAAACGCCTGCTAGGATATAATTAAGGCAAGATTTGTTAAACGCCTGCTAGGATATAATTAATGCAAGATTTGTTAAACGCCTGCTAGGATATAATTAATGCAAGATTTGTTAAACGCCTGCTAGGATATAATTAATGCAAGATTTGTTAAACGCCTGCTAGGATATAATTAATGCAAGATTTGTTAAACGCCTGCTAGGATATAATTAAGGCAAGATTTGTTAAACGCCTGCTAGGATATAATTAAGGCAAGATTTGTTAAACGCCTGCTAGGATTTAATTAATGCAAGATTTGTTAAACGCCTGCTAGGATATAATTAATGCAAGATTTGTTAAACGCCTGCTAGGATATAATTAAGGCAAGATTTGTTAAACGCCTGCTAGGATATAATTAATGCAAGATTTGTTAAACGCCTGCTAGGATATAATTAATGCAAGATTTGTTAAACGCCTGCTAGGATATAATTAATGCAAGATTTGTTAAACGCCTGCTAGGATATAATTAATGCAAGATTTGTTAAACGCCTGCTAGGATATAATTAATGCAAGATTTGTTAAACGCCTGCTAGGATATAATTAATGCAAGATTTGTTAAACGCCTGCTAGGATATAATTAATGCAAGATTTGTTAAACGCCTGCTAGGATATAATTAATGCAAGATTTGTTAAACGCCTGCTAGGATATAATTAATGCAAGATTTGTTAAACGCCTGCTAGGATATAATTAATGCAAGATTTGTTAAAGGCCTGCTAGGATATAATTAATGCATGATTTGTTAAACGCCTGCTAGGATATAAATAATGCAAGATTTGTTAAACGCCTGCTAGGATATAATTAAGGCAAGATTTGTTAAACGCCTGCTAGGATATAATTAATGCAAGATTTGTTAAACGCCTGCTAGGATATAATTAATGCAAGATTTGTTAAACGCCTGCTAGGATATAATTAATGCAAGATTTGTTAAACGCCTGCTAGGATATAATTAATGCATGATTTGTTAAGCGCCTGCTAGGATATAATTAATGCAAGATTTGTTAAACGCCTGCTAGGATATAATTAATGCAAGATTTGTTAAACGCCTGCTAGGATATAATTAATGCAAGATTTGTTAAACGCCTGCTAGGATATAATTAAGGCAAGATTTGTTAAACGCCTGCTAGGATATAATTAAGGCAAGATTTGTTAAATGCCTGCTAGGATATAATTAAGGCAAGATTTGTTAAACGCCTGCTAGGATATAATTAATGCAAGATTTGTTAAACGCCTGCTAGGATATAATTAAGGCAAGATTTGTTAAACGCCTGCTAGGATATAATTAAGGCAAGATTTGTTAAACGCCTGCTAGGATATAATTAATGCAAGATTTGTTAAACGCCTGCTAGGATATAATTAATGCAAGATTTGTTAAACGCCTGCTAGGATATAATTAATGCAAGATTTGTTAAACGCCTGCTAGGATATAATTAATGCATGATTTGTTAAGCGCCTGCTAGGATATAATTAATGCAAGATTTGTTAAACGCCTGCTAGGATATAATTAATGCAAGATTTGTTAAACGCCTGCTAGGATATAATTAATGCAAGATTTGTTAAACGCCTGCTAGGATATAATTAATGCAAGATTTGTTAAACGCCTGCTAGGATATAATTAATGCAAGATTTGTTAAACGCCTGCTAGGATATAATTAATGCAAGATTTGTTAAAGGCCTGCTAGGATATAATTAATGCATGATTTGTTAAACGCCTGCTAGGATATAAATAATGCAAGATTTGTTAAACGCCTGCTAGGATATAATTAAGGCAAGATTTGTTAAACGCCTGCTAGGATATAATTAATGCAAGATTTGTTAAACGCCTGCTAGGATATAATTAATGCAAGATTTGTTAAACGCCTGCTAGGATATAATTAATGCAAGATTTGTTAAACGCCTGCTAGGATATAATTAATGCATGATTTGTTAAGCGCCTGCTAGGATATAATTAATGCAAGATTTGTTAAACGCCTGCTAGGATATAATTAATGCAAGATTTGTTAAACGCCTGCTAGGATATAATTAATGCAAGATTTGTTAAACGCCTGCTAGGATATAATTAAGGCAAGATTTGTTAAACGCCTGCTAGGATATAATTAAGGCAAGATTTGTTAAATGCCTGCTAGGATATAATTAAGGCAAGATTTGTTAAACGCCTGCTAGGATATAATTAATGCAAGATTTGTTAAACGCCTGCTAGGATATAATTAAGGCAAGATTTGTTAAACGCCTGCTAGGATATAATTAAGGCAAGATTTGTTAAACGCCTGCTAGGATATAATTAATGCAAGATTTGTTAAACGCCTGCTAGGATATAATTAATGCAAGATTTGTTAAACGCCTGCTAGGATATAATTAATGCAAGATTTGTTAAACGCCTGCTAGGATATAATTAATGCATGATTTGTTAAGCGCCTGCTAGGATATAATTAATGCAAGATTTGTTAAACGCCTGCTAGGATATAATTAATGCAAGATTTGTTAAACGCCTGCTAGGATATAATTAATGCAAGATTTGTTAAACGCCTGCTAGGATATAATTAAGGCAAGATTTGTTAAACGCCTGCTAGGATATAATTAAGGCAAGGTTTGTTAAATGCCTGCTAGGATATAATTAAGGCAAGATTTGTTAAACGCCTGCTAGGATATAATTAATGCAAGATTTGTTAAACGCCTGCTAGGATATAATTAAGGCAAGATTTGTTAAACGCCTGCTAGGATATAATTAATGCAAGATTTGTTAAACGCCTGCTAGGATATAATTAATGCAAGATTTGTTAAACGCCTGCTAGGATATAATTAAGGCAAGATTTGTTAAACGCCTGCTAGGATATAATTAATGCAAGATTTGTTAAACGCCTGCTAGGATATAATTAATGCAAGATTTTTTAAACGCCTGCTAGGATATATTTAAGGCAAGATTTGTTAAACGCCTGCTAGGATATAATTAATGCAAGATTTGTTAAACGCCTGCTAGGATATAATTAATGCATGATTTGTTAAACGCCTGCTAGGATATAATTAATGCAAGATTTGTTAAACGCCTGCTAGGATATAATTAATGCAAGATTTGTTAAACGCCTGCTAGGATATAATTAATGCAAGATTTGTTAAACGCCTGCTAGGATATAATTAATGCAAGATTTGTTAAACGCCTGCTAGGATATAATTAATGCAAGATTTGTTAAACGCCTGCTAGGATATAATTAAGGCAAGATTTGTTAAACGCCTGCTAGGATATAATTAAGGCAAGATTTGTTAAACGCCTGCTAGGATATAATTAAGGCAAGATTTGTTAAACGCCTGCTAGGATATAATTAATGCAAGATTTGTTAAACGCCTGCTAGGATATAATTAATGCAAGATTTGTTAAACGCCTGCTAGGATATAATTAATGCAAGATTTGTTAAACGCCTGCTAGGATATAATTAATGCAAGATTTGTTAAACGCCTGCTAGGATATAATTAATGCAAGATTTGTTAAACGCCTGCTAGGATATAATTAATGCAAGATTTGTTAAACGCCTGCTAGGATATAATTAATGCAAGATTTGTTAAACGCCTGCTAGGATATAATTAAGGCAAGATTTGTTAAACGCCTGCTAAGATATAATTAATGCAAGATTTGTAAAACGCCTGCTAGGAGATAATTAATGCAAGATTTGTTAAACGCCTGCTAGGATATAATTAATGCAAGATTTGTTAAACGCCTGCTAGGATATAATTAATGCAAGATTTGTTAAACGCCTGCTAGGATATAATTAATGCAAGATTTGTTAAACGCCTGCTAGGATATAATTAATGCAAGATTTGTTAAACGCCTGCTAGGATATAATTAATGCAAGATTTGTTAAACGCCTGCTAGGATATAATTAATGCAAGATTTGTTAAACGCCTGCTAGGATATAATTAATGCAAGATTTGTTAAACGCCTGCTAGGATATAATTAATGCAAGATTTGTTAAAGGCCTGCTAGGATATAATTAATGCATGATTTGTTAAACGCCTGCTAGGATATAAATAATGCAAGATTTGTTAAACGCCTGCTAGGATATAATTAAGGCAAGATTTGTTAAACGCCTGCTAGGATATAATTAATGCAAGATTTGTTAAACGCCTGCTAGGATATAATTAATGCAAGATTTGTTAAACGCCTGCTAGGATATAATTAATGCAAGATTTGTTAAACGCCTGCTAGGATATAATTAATGCATGATTTGTTAAGCGCCTGCTAGGATATAATTAATGCAAGATTTGTTAAACGCCTGCTAGGATATAATTAATGCAAGATTTGTTAAACGCCTGCTAGGATATAATTAATGCAAGATTTGTTAAACGCCTGCTAGGATATAATTAAGGCAAGATTTGTTAAACGCCTGCTAGGATATAATTAAGGCAAGATTTGTTAAATGCCTGCTAGGATATAATTAAGGCAAGATTTGTTAAACGCCTGCTAGGATATAATTAATGCAAGATTTGTTAAACGCCTGCTAGGATATAATTAAGGCAAGATTTGTTAAACGCCTGCTAGGATATAATTAAGGCAAGATTTGTTAAACGCCTGCTAGGATATAATTAATGCAAGATTTGTTAAACGCCTGCTAGGATATAATTAATGCAAGATTTGTTAAACGCCTGCTAGGATATAATTAATGCAAGATTTGTTAAACGCCTGCTAGGATATAATTAATGCATGATTTGTTAAGCGCCTGCTAGGATATAATTAATGCAAGATTTGTTAAACGCCTGCTAGGATATAATTAATGCAAGATTTGTTAAACGCCTGCTAGGATATAATTAATGCAAGATTTGTTAAACGCCTGCTAGGATATAATTAAGGCAAGATTTGTTAAACGCCTGCTAGGATATAATTAAGGCAAGATTTGTTAAATGCCTGCTAGGATATAATTAAGGCAAGATTTGTTAAACGCCTGCTAGGATATAATTAATGCAAGATTTGTTAAACGCCTGCTAGGATATAATTAAGGCAAGATTTGTTAAACGCCTGCTAGGATATAATTAATGCAAGATTTGTTAAACGCCTGCTAGGATATAATTAATGCAAGATTTGTTAAACGCCTGCTAGGATATAATTAAGGCAAGATTTGTTAAACGCCTGCTAGGATATAATTAATGCAAGATTTGTTAAACGCCTGCTAGGATATAATTAATGCAAGATTTTTTAAACGCCTGCTAGGATATATTTAAGGCAAGATTTGTTAAACGCCTGCTAGGATATAATTAATGCAAGATTTGTTAAACGCCTGCTAGGATATAATTAATGCATGATTTGTTAAACGCCTGCTAGGATATAATTAATGCAAGATTTGTTAAACGCCTGCTAGGATATAATTAATGCAAGATTTGTTAAACGCCTGCTAGGATATAATTAATGCAAGATTTGTTAAACGCCTGCTAGGATATAATTAATGCAAGATTTGTTAAACGCCTGCTGGGATATAATTAATGCAAGATTTGTTAAACGCCTGCTAGGATATAATTAAGGCAAGATTTGTTAAACGCCTGCTAGGATATAATTAAGGCAAGATTTGTTAAACGCCTGCTAGGATATAATTAAGGCAAGATTTGTTAAACGCCTGCTAGGATATAATTAATGCAAGATTTGTTAAACGCCTGCTAGGATATAATTAATGCAAGATTTGTTAAACGCCTGCTAGGATATAATTAATGCAAGATTTGTTAAACGCCTGCTAGGATATAATTAATGCAAGATTTGTTAAACGCCTGCTAGGATATAATTAATGCAAGATTTGTTAAACGCCTGCTAGGATATAATTAATGCAAGATTTGTTAAACGCCTGCTAGGATATAATTAAGGGGGGGGGGGGGGGGGGGGGTAGCATCGTTTTTGAAAAAAAAAAGATTTTCGTTTTTTTTTATTGATTATTGTCCAAAATTTTATGGGGAACCCGAATCTGCAATCCGTTTTACAAAATTTTGCTTAGTTATTGAGATAGCACTATTTATATTACTGGAGTTTGGAAGAAGATCCGCATTTTTTAAACAATTTTCGACTTTACAAAAATTCAACATACAGTATGGAGCTCCTGGGTTGTGCACCGTTAGGTCCAAGTACTGGTAGGTTCCGTATCTTTGTTTGCTAAATTTGGGTCATTGGCGGATTCACCGCCTGGCCCGATCGATAGACATTGGCATTACAATACTAATGCCACTGGATCTAAATTTTGACCCGAAGATTCAGATATAGATCCAAAGTTAGCAAATAAAGAAATGGACCTAACTCGACTTTGACCTAACGCTACATACTACCGTACCAGCTCTTATTCTTCATGGCGGGAAATTTGAACTACTGTAGTATTCATGGGGTTTGCTATATACAAATTGTATTCAGTTGTTCTACCGGTACCTAGTGTTGCCACATTTGAGAGCTGCAATGCCGAGATTGAAAGCTTTATCAAGGCTTACTAAGAGCCGACAGGTTGAACTACAGAAGGCGCAGTACCTGTCACGCCATCCCGTGGAGTCCGCAAATGTCGAATTAGTGGAAGAAGTAAACAAGACGATAATAACAGCGAGTACTGACAAGTTAGGAGATAATACGAACAACTGTAATGAATTCTCGAACAGTACAACTGGATACCGTATAATGAGTATGCGGAATATCACAGACCTAGTAGGACGTGCTCATAATAGCGGCGGGTGCCCCGGAGAGTTGAAGGTCGAACAGTTGGCCCATCTTACACTCGGGATTGACTCTGTTGCTTATTTTCAGTGTTCACATTGTGAGTTTAGCGATATTTTGCAGTGTGCTGAAGGAAAGTATGGAACAGATGATACTGTTTACAATAAACAGCACTCTGCTGATTTGAATAGCCGAATGGTCTATGGCCTTTGTGAGACTGGAAACGGCATAGAAACCTTATACACTATCTGTCAGTGCTTGGAAATGCCGTGCACATTAGCAAATTCAACATGGACATTCAACATCAATAAGATCAACGCAGTTGTGTCTAATCTGGCAGAGGAGAAGATGAGTGAAGCGCGAAAGGCGTTGAAGCTCAAAGTTGGTTCAGATGTAAGTACTGTACTGTATGTAGGATAATAATATATTGTATACCGGTAGATCTATAATTCTCGGTTCAGCCGCCAATGTCTGTCTCTGTCCATTTGTCGGACATGGGGTACCATAGGGTGGTTAAAAATGTGTGTGTATGTGTGTTTGTCCATCTACACATCAGCGATCTATTTTCCCCCTGTCAGATTGGGCTAAAAATTCAACAGAATACATAATTGAGTACTCTGAGTGGTATAGGCTGTGTGGCAAGTCGTCGTTGTCTGTGTGTGTGTTTGTTTGTTTATCTTTGCATACACGCACACTGTCCTAGGCTCTACGCCTACGGGTATTAATCAGCTAGTATGAATATATAATGTATGTACCGGTAGTAATATCGTAAGTTATATATAAATAAATACAACATCACATAAATACTCATGTACTGTTCTATATACTTCACTAAATACTCCTATTTATATACTGAATAAATACTACACACTACTTTTATCGTACTAAATAATACTTTGAATATTTTTATTGCCGAGCTACCGGTATGTGTAGTTGTGAATTGTTGTTACTATTATTGTTATTGTTGAGAATAAATTTCACTTTCACTAATTATATTGTTTTAGGTCACTGTCTCTTTCGATGGCACATGGGGTACCCGTGGGCATACCTCAAACAGTGGGGTGGGAGCAGTCATTGGGATGGCAACTGGAAAAATTCTAGACTACGCAATGAGAAATAAAATTTGCAATGCTTGTGAATTTGCCCCATATCCTAAAGACTCAGAGTCATATATTTCATTTATGGAAAACCATATACCGCAATGTCCAGGCAGATACTCAAGCAGTAGCGGGTCTATGGAAGCAGACATAGCCATAGAACTATTTCAGAAGTCTGTTGATGGAAAGGACTCTGATAGTCATGGACTCAGTTATACATCTGTAGTCTGTGATGGAGATTCAACGGCATACAATGCCGTTGCTGATATATACGGATCTTGTAACGATTGCGAAACTTACAGCAAGAAATCAAATAAGGAGAAACTTCTCTTCAATGAATCTGACACGGGTAAGGCGATCTGGGCGAAGCATGACACTGGGGATGTCCAGTGTAAACGCGTAAACAAGATTGACTGCGTAAACCACGTCAAGAAGAGACTTGGAAAGGCTCTACGCGATTTGAAGGACTCACACAAGGGCAAACTCGCAGATGGAAAGTTTATTGGTGGTGCGAAGCATAGACTGACTCTATCAACTATAGAAAGACTGAGCCGTTACTATGGCAACGCCATTAGATCGTCCATCGACAGGTCAGCTAGAACCCAGGTGGAAATTTCGGCGTGTGTCCAGACAATGAAGAGAAACATTCTAGCATCGTTTAGGCATGGGATACGCCATGGAACTGATGAAGATGTCCATAAATTCTGCCCAGATAATAACTGGTGTTCATACAAAAAGGATGGGAAACACATAGACAAAGACTACCACTTGGACCCAATATTCTTATCTCTTTTGTTGCCTGTGTATAGACGGTTATCAGATATTAACCTGCTCAGGCGGTGTGTTCCCGGATATACGCAGAACGTTAGTGAATCCTTCAATAGCCTCATCTGGGCAAGAGCTCCCAAACATAAGTTTTGGGGTAGACAGCGCATATCTTTAGCAGTTGCAGCTGCAGTCCTTGCCTTCAATGAGGGTGCTACAGCTAGGAACCTTGTCCTCGGCAAGTTGTCCAAACAGACTATCGAAAAAACATCGGCAGCCACGGTGTTGGCTCAGAGGAGTGACAGTAGAAGGATCGCTGGCTCGATTCGAAAGTTGAAACGTGCCAAATACTCCAGGAAAGGTAGCAAGTCTAAGAAGGCTGGTCTACTAGCCGGTGATGACCAAGCATATATCCCAGGTGGCTTCGGGGATGCTATGTAAGAACACTAGTAGGTTCCTCAAGACTATGAAATCGTGTTTGGGTTTATATATTTGGCTTAGGATTAGAGGCCTATACATTATACAGTATTTTTCAGAATGAATAAAACTGTGATTGCCAAATAGATGGTTTATTTGCTATTTTGTTTTATACTGTATTCAGCCAAGCTGTGTATCATAATTGATCAAAATATCAGACAGACAGACAGACTGTCTGTCTGTCTGTAATGACAAAAAGACTAGAGCAGATCCACATAACTAACCCATGGATTTAAAAAACAACCTGCCATGCTTCTCTCCATTACTGAAAATCTATTCATATTTTTAGCTGAATTCATGCTAAATTGCAATGCTACTGGTCACAGTCAGTGAGACAGACAGATGGACAGACGGACACACGGACATCGGATTGAAAAAATAACCTGGCCATGTTATTCCCCGGTGTCGAAAACCCCCCTGTGCATATTTTTGTTGGAAATTCTGTTGAAATCATTTCGAAAGAAGTGATTCTTTCGAAAATATATTGAAAAATCTCTTCATTTGAACTTTGAAGGCATTTATCTCAGAATGGTTTTTTTTCTCTTCAAAACCCTACTAGTCTGTCATTTTTGAAGCTATTGATCTGAATTTTGGATATGATGTCAGCAGCGCACTTCTCGACAAAACTTCCAGGTCAGAATTTTCAAATTATTTGAAAACAATCTTGTTTTTCCCAATAAAAGATCGGTTCAACTGATGTGCAAATTTGTAGCGCCACCTAGTGGCCATTTTTGGAAATTTTCAAAATCAGAGCTGAAAGCTTTCAATTTATACCTTATTGAAAGCATTATTACCAAATCTTACATTCCCATGGAAAGTAGATCTAAAGCATTAGGGTTTCAATTAATTTTAATTAAAAATGTAAATAATTCGATTAAAAATTTAATCATTTTAATTAAAAATAAATTTTTTTCCAGAAACATGAAGAGCAACATCTATAGGAGCCTTGGACCAAATAATGTGGTCTAGAAATCAAAATTGTCCTTGCTATAAGCAAAACCGTGGAGCAAGTCCAAAAGGATGCTACCCCCCCCTTAAGGCAAGATTTGTTAAACGCCTGCTAGGATATAATTAATGCAAGATTTGTTAAACGCCTGCTAGGATATAATTAATGCAAGATTTGTTAAACGCCTGCTAGGATATAATTAATGCAAGATTTGTTAAACGCCTGCTAGGATATAATTAATGCAAGATTTGTTAAACGCCTGCTAGGATATAATTAATGCAAGATTTGTTAAACGCCTGCTAGGATATAATTAATGCAAGATTTGTTAAAGGCCTGCTAGGATATAATTAATGCATGATTTGTTAAACGCCTGCTAGGATATAAATAATGCAAGATTTGTTAAACGCCTGCTAGGATATAATTAAGGCAAGATTTGTTAAACGCCTGCTAGGATATAATTAATGCAAGATTTGTTAAACGCCTGCTAGGATATAATTAATGCAAGATTTGTTAAACGCCTGCTAGGATATAATTAATGCAAGATTTGTTAAACGCCTGCTAGGATATAATTAATGCATGATTTGTTAAGCGCCTGCTAGGATATAATTAATGCAAGATTTGTTAAACGCCTGCTAGGATATAATTAATGCAAGATTTGTTAAACGCCTGCTAGGATATAATTAATGCAAGATTTGTTAAACGCCTGCTAGGATATAATTAAGGCAAGATTTGTTAAACGCCTGCTAGGATATAATTAAGGCAAGATTTGTTAAATGCCTGCTAGGATATAATTAAGGCAAGATTTGTTAAACGCCTGCTAGGATATAATTAATGCAAGATTTGTTAAACGCCTGCTAGGATATAATTAAGGCAAGATTTGTTAAACGCCTGCTAGGATATAATTAAGGCAAGATTTGTTAAACGCCTGCTAGGATATAATTAATGCAAGATTTGTTAAACGCCTGCTAGGATATAATTAATGCAAGATTTGTTAAACGCCTGCTAGGATATAATTAATGCAAGATTTGTTAAACGCCTGCTAGGATATAATTAATGCATGATTTGTTAAGCGCCTGCTAGGATATAATTAATGCAAGATTTGTTAAACGCCTGCTAGGATATAATTAATGCAAGATTTGTTAAACGCCTGCTAGGATATAATTAATGCAAGATTTGTTAAACGCCTGCTAGGATATAATTAAGGCAAGATTTGTTAAACGCCTGCTAGGATATAATTAAGGCAAGATTTGTTAAATGCCTGCTAGGATATAATTAAGGCAAGATTTGTTAAACGCCTGCTAGGATATAATTAATGCAAGATTTGTTAAACGCCTGCTAGGATATAATTAAGGCAAGATTTGTTAAACGCCTGCTAGGATATAATTAAGGCAAGATTTGTTAAACGCCTGCTAGGATATAATTAATGCAAGATTTGTTAAACGCCTGCTAGGATATAATTAATGCAAGATTTGTTAAACGCCTGCTAGGATATAATTAATGCAAGATTTGTTAAACGCCTGCTAGGATATAATTAATGCAAGATTTGTTAAACGCCTGCTAGGATATAATTAAGGCAAGATTTGTTAAACGCCTGCTAGGATATAATTAATGCAAGATTTGTTAAACGCCTGCTAGGATATAATTAATGCAAGATTTGTTAAACGCCTGCTAGGATATAATTAATGCAAGATTTGTTAAACGCCTGCTAGGATATAATTAATGCAAGATTTGTTAAACGCCTGCTAGGATATAATTAATGCAAGATTTGTTAAACGCCTGCTAGGATATAATTAAGGCAAGATTTGTTAAACGCCTGCTACGATATAATTAATGCAAGGTTTGTTAAACGCCTGCTAGGATATAATTAATGCAAGATTTGTTAAACGCCTGCTAGGATATAATTAAGGCAAGATTTGTTAAACGCCTGCTAGGATATAATTAATGCAAGATTTGTTAAACGCCTGCTAGGATATAATTAATGCAAGATTTGTTAAACGCCTGCTAGGATATAATTAATGCAAGATTTGTTAAACGCCTGCTAGGATATAATTAATGCAAGATTTGTTAAACGCCTGCTAGGATATAATTAATGCAAGATTTGTTAAACGCCTGCTAGGATATAATTAAGGCAAGATTTGTTAAACGCCTGCTAGGATATAATTAATGCAAGATTTGTTAAACGCCTGCTAGGATATAATTAATGCAAGATTTTTTAAACGCCTGCTAGGATATATTTAAGGCAAGATTTGTTAAACGCCTGCTAGGATATAATTAATGCAAGATTTGTTAAACGCCTGCTAGGATATAATTAATGCATGATTTGTTAAACGCCTGCTAGGATATAATTAATGCAAGATTTGTTAAACGCCTGCTAGGATATAATTAATGCAAGATTTGTTAAACGCCTGCTAGGATATAATTAATGCAAGATTTGTTAAACGCCTGCTAGGATATAATTAATGCAAGATTTGTTAAACGCCTGCTAGGATATAATTAATGCAAGATTTGTTAAACGCCTGCTAGGATATAATTAATGCAAGATTTGTTAAACGCCTGCTAGGATATAATTAATGCAAGATTTGTTAAACGCCTGCTAGGATATAATTAATGCAAGATTTGTTAAACGCCTGCTAGGATATAATTAATGCAAGATTTGTTAAACGCCTGCTAGGATATAATTAATGCAAGATTTGTTAAACGCCTGCTAGGATATAATTAATGCAAGATTTGTTAAACGCCTGCTAGGATATAATTAATGCAAGATTTGTTAAACGCCTGCTAGGATATAATTAATGCAAGATTTGTTAAACGCCTGCTAGGATATAATTAATGCAAGATTTGTTAAAGGCCTGCTAGGATATAATTAATGCATGATTTGTTAAACGCCTGCTAGGATATAAATAATGCAAGATTTGTTAAACGCCTGCTAGGATATAATTAAGGCAAGATTTGTTAAACGCCTGCTAGGATATAATTAATGCAAGGTTTGTTAAACGCCTGCTAGGATATAATTAATGCAAGATTTGTTAAACGCCTGCTAGGATATAATTAATGCATGATTTGTTAAGCGCCTGCTAGGATATAATTAATGCAAGATTTGTTAAACGCCTGCTAGGATATAATTAATGCAAGATTTGTTAAACGCCTGCTAGGATATAATTAATGCAAGATTTGTTAAACGCCTGCTAGGATATAATTAAGGCAAGATTTGTTAAACGCCTGCTATTATATAATTAAGGCAAGATTTGTTAAATGCCTGCTAGGATATAATTAAGGCAAGATTTGTTAAACGACTGCTAGGATATAATTAATGCAAGATTTGTTAAACGCCTGCTAGGATATAATTAAGGCAAGATTTGTTAAACGCCTGCTAGGATATAATTAATGCAAGATTTGTTAAACGCCTGCTAGGATATAATTAATGCAAGATTTGTTAAACGCCTGCTAGGATATAATTAAGGCAAGATTTGTTAAACGCCTGCTAGGATATAATTAAGGCAAGATTTGTTAAACGCCTGCTAGGATATAATTAATGCAAGATTTGTTAAACGCCTGCTAGGATATAATTAAGGCAATATTTGTTAAACGCCTGCTAGGATATAATTAAGGCAAGATTTGTTAAACGCCTGCTAGGATATAATTAATGCAAGATTTGTTAAACGCCTGCTAGGACTGTCAAAAACTGCCTCATCTACTGTACTATGGCTCCCTGAGCCGTAAAAGAAAAAACATTTTATGAAGACATTATTGATAAAACATCGAACGTTTTCAAACTCGAAATAATTGAAGACTATAGACAATACAGGCGAGTGCGTGATGATACTTCTATAAACCAGGGCTTCTTAAATGGACCGGCGTTTATAAATTCCTCTTGGATAGGAGCTCTCCAACAGAACAGCCACACCATAACTAGAACTACGGCCCATCGTTGGCACTTCAAATTATGCACATACTCTGAACCATTCCATGATTGATCGGATCAGTGTTTATGCAACTTTTGCGACAGCTCAGCCCATCACCTGTACCACGTGCTAGACTGCCCCAACCGTCCCTCTTTAAAATCATTATCGAATTCTGTGAAATTTAAAGTTTATTTTAACGTGAAATTTTTAAACTATATTGTTTTAATTTAAATTTTATTTATAACGATTAAACACTCATTCACCCCGATCATGGGGTGATCACAATATATATTGAAAAATATATATTAGTGATAAAAAATGTATAAAGTTTCACGTAAATTTAGAACGGATGAGTTATCCGACATAATATTTGACACCTCAAATTTTATGGAACTCTATTTCAATATTAATATTAAAGCTTTTTCTTTTATTTTTTCATTCTTTCATTTATTCTGTAACGAACTAGGGTATACTCTATAAGCCAGCCTTATCGACTTATACGAGTCGGATTAGTGTAGTAGTCCTAGGGATGTGAGTCGGATTAGTGTAGTAGTCCTAGGGATGTGAGTCGGATTAGTGTAGTAGGTCTAGGGATGTGAGTCGGATTAGTGTAGTAGTCTTAGGGATGTAAGTCGGATTAGTGTAGTAGTCCTAGGGATGTGAGTCGGATCAGTGTAGTAGTGCTAGGGATGTGAGTCGGAGTAGTCTAGTAGGCCTAGGGATGTGAGTCGGATTAGTGTAGTAGTCCTAGGGATGTGAGTCGGATTAGTGTAGTGGGCCTAGGGATGTGAGTCGGAGTAGTGTAGTAGGTCTAGGGATGTGAGTCGGATTAGTGTAGTAGTCCTAGGGATGTAAGTCGGATTAGTGTAGTAGTCCTAGGGATGTGAGTCGGATTAGTGTAGTAGTGCTAGGGATGTGAGTCGGAGTAGTCTAGTAGGCCTAGGGATGTGAGTCGGATTAGTGTAGTAGTCCTAGGGATGTGAGTCGGATTAGTGTAGTAGGCCTAGGGATGTGAGTCGGATGAGTGTAGTAGTCCTAGGGATGTGAGTCGGATTAGTGTAGTAGGTCTAGGGATGTGAGTCGGATTAGTGTAGTAGTCCTAGGGATGTAAGTCGGATTAGTGTAGTAGTCCTAGGGATGTGAGTCGGATTAGTGTAGTAGTGCTAGGGATGTGAGTCGGAGTAGTCTAGTAGGCCTAGGGATGTGAGTCGGAGTAGTCTAGTAGGCCTAGGGATGTGAGTCGGATTAGTGTAGTAGTCCTAGGGATGTGAGTCGGATTAGTGTAGTAGGCCTAGGGATGTGAGTCGGATGAGTGTAGTAGTCCTAGGGATGTGAGTCGGATTAGTGTAGTAGTCCTAGGGATGTAAGTCGGATTAGTGTAGTAGTCCTAGGGATGTGTGTCGGATTAGTGTAGTAGTGCTAGGGATGTGAGTCGGAGTAGTCTAGTAGGCCTAGGGATGTGAGTCGGAGTAGTCTAGTAGGCCTAGGGATGTGAGTCGGATTAGTGTAGTAGTCCTAGGGATGTGAGTCGGATTAGTGTAGTGGGCCTAGGGATGTGAGTCGGAGTAGTGTAGTAGGTCTAGGGATGTGAGTCGGATTAGTGTAGTAGTCCTAGGGATGTAAGTCGGATTAGTGTAGTAGTCCTAGGGATGTGAGTCGGATTAGTGTAGTAGTGCTAGGGATGTGAGTCGGAGTAGTCTAGTAGGCCTAGGGATGTGAGTCGGATTAGTGTAGTAGTCCTAGGGATGTGAGTCGGAGTAGTGTAGTGGTCCTAGGGATGTGAGTCGGATTAGTGTAGTAGGCCTAGGGATGTGAGTCGGATTAGTGTAGTAGGCATAGGGATGTGAGTCGGATTAGTGTAGTAGTCCTAGGGATGTGAGTCGGAGTAGTGTAGTAGTCCTAGGGATGTGAGTCGGATTAGTGTAGTAGTCCTAGGGATGTGAGTCGGATTAGTGTAGTGGGCCTAGGGATGTGAGTCGGATTAGTGTAGTACTCCTAGAGATGTGAGTCGGATTAGTGTAGTAGGTCTATGGATGTGAGTCGGATTAGTGTAGTAGGTCTAGGGATGTGAGTAGGATTAGTGTAGTAGTCCTAGGGATGTGAGTCGGATTAGTGTAGTAGGCATAGGGATGTGAGTCGGATTAGTGTAGTAGACCTAGGGATGTGAGTCGGATTAGTGTAGTAGGTCTAGGGATGTGAGTCGGATTAGTGTAGTAGTCCTAGGGATGTGAGTCGGAGTAGTGTAGTAGTCCTAGGGATGTGAGTCGGATTAGTGTAGTGGGCCTAGGGATGTGAGTCGGATTAGTGTAGTAGTCCTAGGGATGTGAGTCGAATTAGTGTAGTAGTCCTAGGGATGTGAGTCGGATTAGTGTAGTAGTCCTAGGGATGAGTCGGATTAGTGTAGTAGGCCTATGGATGTGAGTCGGATTAGTGTAGTAGTCCTAGGAATGTGAGTCGGATTAGTGTAGTAGTCCTAGGAATGTGAGTCGGATTAGTGTAGTAGGCCTATGGATGTGAGTCGGATTAGTGTAGTAGTCCTAGGGATGTTAGTCGGATTAGTGTAGTAGTGCTAGGGATGTGAGTCGGATTAGTGTAGTGGTCCTAGGGATGTGAGTCGGATTAGTGTAGTAGTCCTAGGGATGAGTCGGATTAGTGTAGTAGGCCTATGGATGTGAGTCGGATTAGTGTAGTAGTCCTAGGAATGTGAGTCGGATTAGTGTAGTAGTCCTAGGAATGTGAGTCGGATTAGTGTAGTAGGCCTATGGATGTGAGTCGGATTAGTGTAGTAGTCCTAGGGATGTTAGTCGGATTAGTGTAGTAGTGCTAGGGATGTGAGTCGGATTAGTGTAGTAGTCCTAGGGATGTGAGTCGGATTTGTGTAGTAGTCCTAGGGATGTGAGTCTGATTAGTGTAGTAGGCCTATGGATGTGAGTCGGATTAGTGTAGTAGTCCTAGGGATGTTAGTCGGATTAGTGTAGTAGGTCTAGGGATGAGAGTCGGATTAGTGTAGTAGGCCTAGGGATGTGAGTCGAATTAGTGTAGTAGTCCTGTGGATGTGAGTCGGATTAGTGTAGTAGTCGTAGGGATGTGAGTCGGATTAGTGTAGTAGTCCTAAGGATGTGAGTCGGATTAGTGTAGTAGGCCTAGGGATGTGAGTCGGATTAGTGTAGTAGGTCTAGGGATGAGAGTCGGAGTAGTGCAGTAGGCCTAGGGATGTGAGTCGGATTAGTGTAGTAGTGCTAGGGATGTGAGTCGGATTAGTGTAGTGGTCCTAGGGATGTGAGTCGGATTAGTGTAGTAGTCCTAGGGATGTGAGTCGGATTAGTGTAGTAGTCATAGGGATGTGAGTCGGATTAGTGTAGTAGGTCTAGGGATGTGAGTCGGATTAGTGTAGTAGGCCTAGGGATGTGAGTCGGATTAGTGTAGTAGGTCTAGGGATGTGAGTCGGAGTAGTGCAGTAGGCCTAGGGATGTGAGTCGGATTAGTGTAGTAGGCCTAGGGATGTGAGTCGGATTAGTGTAGTAGTCCTAGGGATGTGAGTTGGATTAGTGTAGTAGTCCTAGGGATGTGAGTCGGATTAGTGTAGTAGGCCTAGGGATGTGAGTCGGATTAGTGTAGTAGGCCTAGGGATGTGAGTCGGATTAGTGTAGTAGGCCTAGGGATGTGAGTCGGATTAGTGTAGTAGGCGTAGGGATGTGAGTCGGATTAGTGTAGTAGGCCTAGGGATTTGAGTCGGATTAGTGTAGTAGTCCTAGGGATGTGAGTCGGATTAGTGTAGTAGTCCTAGGGATGTGAGTCGGATTAGTGTAGTGGTGCTAGGGATGTGAGTCGGATTAGTGTGTGGTCCTAGAGATTTGAGTCGGATTAGTGTAGTAGGCCTAGGGATGTGAGTCGGATTAGTGTAGTAGGCGTAGGGATGTGAGTCGGATTAGTGTAGTAGTGCTAGGGATGTGAGTCGGATTAGTGTAGTTGTCCTAGGGATGTGAGTCGGATTAGTGTAGAGGTCCTAGGGATGTGAATCGGATTAGTGTAGTAGTCCTATGGATGTGAGTCGGATTAGTGTAGTAGTCCTAGGGATGTGAGTCGGATTAGTGTAGTAGTGCTAGGGATGTGAGTCGGATTAGTGTAGTGGACCTAGGGATGTGAGTCGGATTAGTGTAGTAGTCCTAGGGATGTGAGTCGGATTAGTGTAGTAGTGCTATGGATGTGAGTCGGATTAGTGTAGTGGTCGTGGGGATGTGAGTCGGATTAGAGTAGTAGTCCTAGGGATGTGAGTCGGATTAGTCTAGTAGGCCTAGGGATTAGTGTAGTAGGTCTAGGGGTGTGAGTCGGATTAGTGTAGTAGTCCTAGGGATGTGAGTCGGATTAGTGTAGTAGGCATAGGGATGTGAGTCGGATCGGTGTAGTAGGCCTAGGGATGTGAGTCGGATTAGTGTAGTAGGCCTAGGGATGTGAGTTGGAGTAGTGTAGTAGGTCTAGGGATGTGAGTCGGATTAGTGTAGTAGGCCTAGGGATGTGAGGCGGATTAGTGTAGTAGTCCTAGGGATGTGAGTCGGATTAGTGTAGTAGGACTAGGGATGTGAGTCGGATTAGTGTAGTGGTCCTAGGGATGTGAGTCGGATTAGTGTAGTAGGCCTAGGGATGTGAGTCGCATTAGTGTAGTAGGCCTAGGGATGTGAGTCGGATTAGTGTAGTAGGCCTAGGTATGTGAGTCGAATTAATGTAGTAGGCCTACGGGTGTGAGTCGGATTAGTGTAGTAGGCCTAGGGATGTGAGTCGGATTAGTGTAGTAGTCATAGGGATGTGAGTCGGATTAGTGTAGTAGTCCTAGGGATATGAGTCGGATTAGTGTAGTAGTCATAGGGATGTGAGTCGCATTAGTCTAGTAGGGGTAGAGATGTGAGTCGGATTAGTGTAGTAGGCCTAGGGATGTGAGTCGGATTTGTGTAGTAGGCCTAGGGATGTGAGTCGGAGTAGCGCAGTAGGCCTAGGGATGTGAGTCGGATTAGTGTAGTAGGCCTAGGGATGTGAGTCGGATTTGTGTAGTAGGTCTAGGGATGTGAGTCGGAGTAGCGCAGTAGGCCTAGGGATGTGAGTCGGATTAGTGTAGTAGGCCTAGGGATGTGAGTCGGATTAGTGTAGTAGTCCTAGGGATGTGAGTTGGATTAGTGTAGTAGTCCTAGGGATGTGAGTCGGATTAGTGTAGTAGGCCTAGGGATGTGAGTCGGATTAGTGTAGTAGGCCTAGGGATGTGAGTCGGATTAGTGTAGTAGGCCTAGGGATGTGAGTCGGATTAGTGTAGTAGGCGTAGGGATGTGAGTCGGATTAGTGTAGTAGGCCTAGGGATTTGAGTCGGATTAGTGTAGTAGTCCTAGGGATGTGAGTCGGATTAGTGTAGTAGTCCTAGGGATGTGAGTCGGATTAGTGTAGTGGTGCTAGGGATGTGAGTCGGATTAGTGTGTGGTCCTAGGGATGTGAGTCGGATTAGTGTAGTAGGCCTAGGGATGTGAGTCGGATTAGTGTAGTAGGCGTAGGGATGTGAGTCGGATTAGTGTAGTAGTGCTAGGGATGTGAGTCGGATTAGTGTAGTTGTCCTAGGGATGTGAGTCGGATTAGTGTAGAGGTCCTAGGGATGTGAATCGGATTAGTGTAGTAGTCCTATGGATGTGAGTCGGACTAGTGCAGTAGTCCTAGGGATGTGAGTCGGATTAGTGTAGTAGTGCTAGGGATGTGAGTCGGATTAGTGTAGTGGACCTAGGGATGTGAGTCGGATTAGTGTAGTAGTCCTAGGGATGTGAGTCGGATTAGTGTAGTATTGCTAGGGATGTGAGTCGGATTAGTGTAGTGGTCCTAGGGATGTGAGTCGGATTAGTGTAGTAGTCCTAGGGATGTGAGTCGGATTAGAGTAGTAGTCCTAGGGATGTGAGTCGGATTAGTCTAGTAGGCCTAGGGATTAGTGTAGTAGGTCTAGGGGTGTGAGTCGGATTAGTGTAGTAGTCCTAGGGATGTGAGTCGGATTAGTGTAGTAGGCATAGGGATGTGAGTCGGATCGGTGTAGTAGGCCTAGGGATGTGAGTCGGATTAATGTAGTAGGCCTAGGGATGTGAGTTGGAGTAGTGTAGTAGGTCTAGGGATGTGAGTCGGATTAGTGTAGTAGGCCTAGGGATGTGAGGCGGATTAGTGTAGTAGTCCTAGGGATGTGAGTCGGATTAGTGTAGTAGGACTAGGGATGTGAGTCGGATTAGTGTAGTGGTCCTAGGGATGTGAGTCGGATTAGTGTAGTTGGCCTAGGGATGTGAGTCGCATTAGTGTAGTAGGCCTAGGGATGTGAGTCGGATTAGTGTAGTAGGCCTAGGTATGTGAGTCGAATTAATGTAGTAGGCCTACGGATGTGAGTCGGATTAGTGTAGTAGGCCTAGGGATGTGAGTCGGATTAGTGTAGTAGTCATAGGGATGTGAGTCGGATTAGTGTAGTAGGCCTAGGGATGTGAGTCGGATTAGTGTAGTAGTCCTAGGGATGTGAGTGGTGTAAGTAGTACTAGTCGGGATCACGAGATAATAACTCGGGATCCCGAGATAATAACTCGGGATCCCGAGATAATAAGTCAGGATTCCGAGATAATAAGTCGGGATCCCGAGATAATAACTGGCGGGATCCCGAGATAATAAGTCAGGATCACGAGATAATAACTCGGGATCCCGAGATAATAAGTCGGGATCCCGATATATAATAAGTCGGGATCCCGAGATAATAACTCGTGATCCCGAGATAATTACTCGGGATCCCTAGATAATAAGTCAGGATCACGAGATAATAACTCGTGATCCCGAGATAATAAGTCATGATTACGAGTTAATAACTCGTGATCCCGAGATAAATTACTCGGGATCCTGAGATAATAAGTCGGGATCCTGAGATAATAAGTCGGGATCCGTAGGACGGATAAATAGAGACAGACCGCTGCGTGGGCTGGTCCTGGTGAAAAACTAACGTAACTGAACTGATGATGTTCGAGTATGTTCTGAGGTGGGTTATTATATTAGTTTAGTTAGTGTATGCAGTATGCAGTAGTTGGCCTAGTCATAAAGTCATTTGGGTGGGCTGGAGCCTGGAGAAAACAAACTTTATGTTACACTAAGTACAGTACACAGTAGAGTGATGAGAGTACGGGAGTAGGCCTTCGCCTACACTGTACTGTTGTAAGAGTAGGACAGTCCACAGTCTGACAGTACTGCTACAGTAGTAGTGCTGCTGTGCTGTAGTGTGTGATCCGGTAGCCTGATTGTTGTTGCTATAGTATCTTTATACGGAATCGGTAAGTTTCATTGTTTTGGTATTATTGGCACCGGTATCCTGAATACAGGAATAGGCTAGACTTACTGTTGTACTTTAGGCCGGTAGCATAAACACAGATTAAATTCCGACTAGCGTAACATTTCGGTCGTGTCGAATTCGGCTCATCCGACGCTAGTTATCTCTTCCACGTTTCTGACAACCGTAAATCCAAAGGTAACATATCTTGATACACAAAATGCCGCCTAAATTCGATCCCAATGAGATAAAAGTCGTATGTCTGCGAGTCGTAGGCGGAGAAGTTGGAGCAACTTCCTCGCTCGCTCCCAAAATCGGTCCTCTGGGTCTGTCTCCAAAGAAAGTCGGTGACGACATAGCGAAAGCAACCACCGAATGGAAAGGTCTCCGGATAACGGTTAAACTCACCATCCAAAACCGACAGGCGCAAATATCCGTCGTACCTTCGGCATCCGCTCTCATTATAAAAGCACTGAAAGAACCTCCGAGAGATCGTAAGAAAGTCAAGAATATTTCCCACTCCGGGAATATAACAATGGATAACGTCTTGGAAGTGGCTCGTATAATGAAAGATCGATCCATGTCTAAAGATTTCACCGGCACTGTTAAGGAAATCCTCGGCACCGCGCAGAGTGTTGGGTGTAGAGTCGACGGTAAACATCCTCATGATGTTATCGACGAGATTAACGACGGGGAATACGATATTCCCGACGCGTAGACTCGCTGTCCTGTTGGTTTAGTGATAGCCCTATCGTACTGGAGTATGTTGCGTCGGTAGGAGATGTCAATGGATTTAGGTGCTTCTATTTATCTCTATAGCCATTGTTTTGGTGTATTTAAATTCTTGTACGCCAGTATAAATGCAGTAATACAATATATACTAATAATAATGGCTGTTATAAGTTTTGAATTTTAATTGTGAGTTTTGCTGGTGATTGATACAATTAAAATTTCTAAATAGTTTTATTAACCAAGAGCATAAAAGAAGCACTTGCCTGTTACAGGTTCTTAAATAATTATTATTTTATAAGCTGGGGGGGGGGGGGGGGGGGGGGTGGTGGTTATGGGGGTTTGTACACTCTGGGATGTCCACAGTGAGTCCTTTATTCTTTTTTATGATTATTTATTGATTACCTTTCTTTTAATAATATTGTCTCGTCAGTTCGTAATTTTATGTTATTCCTAGGGATTGAATATGAATTTGAAAAATTATTTTTTGTAATAAATATTTATCGTGCAAAAAATTGAGACGTACGTTAATATGTAATTGGCCTATACCCCAGGATTTCGCCCTTATCATGTGCGCGGATTTTAGAGAGATGGTATGGTAAATGGTAGACCAGCACTTTACCCAAGTTTATAGCAGTCAATACCAATATACGATTCATGATAGACACAAATCTTATCCTATCCTGCATCCTGTCCTGGAATCAGGGACAGGATACGATACGATACGAAAATACGATACGATACGAACCAATTTTTAACGATACGATACGATACAAATGCAAATATGGATAAATACGATACGAAATACGAAAAATGTTTCGTATTTTTTTCGTATCGTATTTTATCTAAGAATTAATAAAAATATATGTATTGCATTTTGTATTACACACAGAAAATAATATAATATAATAATAATATTTATGATAGGCAAATATTTATTGTTTCAATGTACGTCTGGTCATATTACCATGCGACTTTATGAATACTGTACTGATGTACCTACCTAGGCCTACATACTGCCGTAATTTATGGAATAATTTAGATTTTGATGTACCAATATTGAATAAAATTCAAAATTTCAATTTCGTAGTCAAACTACTGTAATACAAGAAAAAACTATGTTTTATTTCAAAACAAATATTTTATTTCAAAACAAATGTTTTATTTCAAAACAAATGTTTTATTTCAAAACAAATGTTTTATTTCAAAACAAATGTTTTATTTCAAAACAAATGTATTTATTTCTTTTATTCTCTCACTAGAATGCTTTTATCACAACATCAATGCACAATATCCTAAAAACTTTATTTAAACGATAATTAAATTATATTTCAGTGGTCTTTTTTATCATTATTCTACAGTTAATTACAATGTGATTAATAATCCTCCTGTCTAATTTATACACCAATTTTGAGAAAAAAAATGTAAATAAATAAGTGGTGTGATCTCTTGTTTGACTGTTAAAAACATTAATATTTACAAAATAATAAGATACGAAAATACGAAAAACATTTATTGTATTATACGATACGAAGTCAATTTTTATGATACGATACGAAATTCGATACGAATAAAATACTGCGATACGAAATACGAAAATCCGTTTTCGTATCGTATCCTGTCCCTGGTTACAGTGCAGTTATTCTTGAACCTTATCGTGATTTGTTGGTACCAATAGAAAGCTGACCGTGCAAGGATTCCAAAAATGTAAAAACAATTAAATTTGGTTGGAAAATAGCTGAGATATGAGAGTTCAAAAGTTTCATGGTTCTGCACCTGCGCGAGGCTGTTTTATTCTATTAAATAAAACACCATATTCTAGAACATTTTGTTTATCTATGAATAGCTACATAATAGTATGATTAAAGAAGAATTGCATTGTTGCCCAGCTACGTATTGGATAAACAAAATGTTCTAGAATATGGTGTTTTATTTAATAGAATAAAACGGCCTCGCGCAGGTGCAAAACCATGCAACTTTTGAACGCCAATATCTCAGCTATTTCCCAACCAAATTTAAATGTTTTAACATTTTTGGAATCCTTGCACGGTCAGAAATATATTGGTACCAACAAATCACGATAAGGTTGAAGAATAACTGCAGTGTAACTGGTGAAATATCAACGGAGACACCTTTTTCAAACGCTTGTAGCTAAAAATTGAAAGCAAAAATAAAAATTCTGGCTTTCCCACGGAGGAATCGGGAGGTGAAACTATCTCTGTTTCAAATTTCATGCAATCTCATTAAGATTCGTAGAAAAATTTGGGGGGGGGGGTCCAGGTACCTGAATAACGCAGATAGGGGGGGAAACTGGACGCAATAAAAATCCATCCCTCTCCAGGGGAAATTCGACGCAAATAAAGGCTGATTACTCTCAAAAATAAAACTATAGCCTGTTCTATTGTGTTTAGTTTATTATTTTGGTTAATATAACGCGCCACTGTAACCTGCTCTGAGGCAAGTCACTAGACTAGCCTCAGTAAACACCCTAACACTTGGGTCCCCAATGCGACAAGGTGAGCTGACTGCCTTGGCAGATAAGCTTTCTCTTATCGCAGTGGGTGTTCAAGAGCACCGAATGCAGACTGGACAGACTGATGATGTTCTGATTAAGGACATGGGGGGCTGTTGGCGACTCGCCCTCGCGTCAGCAGATGGTAGTGGCAATGGTGGAATTGGTCTATTGATGAATCCAACTGCACATGCAGCATTGGACAAAATAGACTAGAGTTTCCTAAGGTGGTTCTGATTGTGTGCTACTCTCCAACTAGTGTTGCCCCTGTAGAGGAGGTGGAAAATTTCTACCACAATCTACAAGCTGCTACTGATGGAGTGGATCAGCATGCATTCTTAACATTCCTGGGAGACTTTAATGCAAGTCTGCATCAATCACCTACATCGCCCTGGGTCTATAGCAATAGTGTTAACCGAAATTCTGTCCATCTTCAGGATTTTATCTCTGGAAATGGATTGTTTTCGGCTGGAACCCAGTTCAAGAAGCGAACTGGAAAGCTATGGACTCATAGTGGACCCAGTGGTCACAAGTCCCAGATAGACCATATTCTGTTTCGTAGGAAATACAGGAGCTCTATACAAGACTGTAATGCATTTACACTTCGACCCTTCTCCAGTGATCACCGCCTTATTGTGGCCAAGGTAAGACTTAGTCTGCGTGCTAGCAGAACAACGTAATCTGCCTTGCCGCGGCATGACTGGTCCTCTCTGTTGCAACAGCCAAGTGTGAGATCCAGCTTTACACGACAGCTGAGCAACAGGTATGAGGCTCTTGCCTCTGAGGCGGCAGATCACTGTGAGGGCTATACTGCCTTTACAGAAGCAGTAAAGTTAGCAGCTGCAGAAACAGTTCCTGTATACCCTCGAAACAGGAAAAGGGCCCCCTGGACTGACAACAAAATTCAGAAGTGCCGAAATGACCTTCATAAGGCGCAGAAAGAGTCCCGACTCAAACAGACTACAGCGGCCAAGAATGCAGTTAAGGCTGCATCTAGGTCCCTGAACAGGCAGTACTCTGTTAATCTACAGGAGCTAATAAACCAACAGGTTGATGCCATCAATGATGCTGACGACAGCAGGCAATCATCCCAGGCATGGAAATCGATCAATCTGCTTACTGGGCGGAAAAGCCAACCAACCACCAAGGTTAAGGCTGAATCACCAGCCGACCGCCTCAATGGTTGGAAAGCCCACTTTGAAAAGCTCCTCAATAATGACAGGGTATTGCCTGATAACTTTATAGAAGTAAAAGTGTCTGAGTCTGTACTCCCAGATATTCCCATTGGCGATATCTCCTTTGCAGAAGTGAAGGCTGCTGCAAAGAGCATTAAGACCAATCGTGCCAGTGGAGTAGATGGTGTTCCCCCTGAGGTCTTTAAAATACCTGAGTGTTTAAAGCTCATCTATCCCATCATAGTAGACATGTACCGAACAACAAGAGTCCCACAAGAAATGAAAACAAATAAGTTGGTGCCAGTTCCCAAGAAGGGCAACCTAACTCTCTATGGTTCTTTTCGGGGAATCTCATTGATCTCGATTGCTGCAAAGCTATACAATAGGATTCTATTAAATCGCATCAGGGATCCCATTGAGAGACTGCTCCGTGGAAATCAGAATGGGTTCCGCAAAGGTCGTGGAACCATGGAGCCCATTTTGGCACTTAGAAGGATAATTGAAGAATTATCAAAAAAGAAAGACAGGCATCTGGCTGTTATCTTTGTTGACTTCTTCAAGGCCTTTGATTCAGTCTCTCGCTCACGTATGTTCAGCATACTTTCATTATATGGGATTCCTGATGAAATTATTGCAGCAATCAGATCAGTATACGATGGTTCGACAACATTTGTGTCTACTGTTGACGGTGACACAGAACCATTTGAAGACACACTTGCACCATTCTTGTTCATTATTGTGGTTGACTATGTTCTACGCATGTCCTTAGATCATCATAATGATGATGGGGTGATGATAACTCCACCTACTGGCTCCAGAAGTCGAGGAAATCCTGCCAAGTACCTAACTGATCTAGACTTTGCTGATGACTTAGGAGTACTCTCAGAATCATTAGAGGGAGCCCAACGGCTCCTCAGCTCATTAGAACATGCTGCTTCTAGTGTTGGTCTTTTTATTAACTCCAGAAAGACCAAAATTCTGACAGTTAACTTTGAAAGTCCCCAGCAAGTCTC
>JAUCBJ010000640.1:0-95766 GCA_032718475.1 Nemertoderma westbladi | reverse complement strand
TCATATTACAACGCGCTATTGTGGTTTGAAATATATTTCTTTCTGTGCCAAATAAAATAATGTGTTGGATTCCATCAAACCAGTAACAATACCGCTTCGTTGGTGACTCCAGCTCATTGGCTGATAATGCATTACTGGACTGATATATTCCATTGATACGCTTCTATTTCTTTGTCCAAAACATATCAAAACAGGCAAAGGTTATATATATATAACCTTATTGGGCAATAACTTTTTAATGTTTGTAATACCATTTAAAATTTTAGTAAGGTACCGGTATATCCTGTGTTATTTTCAAAATTTATAATATAAGTATTTAAAGATTATACAATATATGGCTTTATATTTAGTTATTAAAATAATTTACTTTTAGCAGGCCATTACGTTCGTGGGGCCTTCGCCAGGACGAAATAATAAGTAAGCGAGCAAGCTTATTTCAACCATTGCCAAGTTGCCAAGTGGACCTCTAGCGGGACACTGGTGAACTGCTGAATCACCCCACGCATATTTTATTTCAAACTTTTGACAGACTACCAAGTACCAAGTTTGGTTTAATTTCGTCAAAGATTGACTTGAGTTATTAGCCTTCAAATATATGCCGATAGAGAGAACTACAGACAAAAGTTGCAACACAGCGGTACCGGTTCCGGTACTACACGTATGCAATGCAAACCCACTTACTTGTCGATAGCCCCACAGCAATTACCGTAACTAAAAAGCAACTGAGACCCAGACGGTGGATGTAATCAGCCCGGTGCTTTATGTTTAAGATAATTACTGAACATTCATGTCGCAAGGGTAATAGGGTCTTCCCCAAATTAACTTATTTTTATCAATATGTTATACATTGAAATAATTGAATTCGGAACAGGTTACAGTGGCATGTAATCAACAATAAAGAAATTGCATGTCAAAATAATAAACACTGGGCGAAGATTGGGCGTAGGCATAGCTTTCTTGAGGACGAAGTTTGCCTCGTATCTTTGGCTATTGGAAGCTACAGGATAGTGGCGCCTTATGGTTTTAATGTAGTATGCGCAGCGCATATGACCAATTTCCGAAAAGTTAACATGTAAAAACAGGTGTAAATATGTTTTCAAATAATAAATGAAAGGCTTAATGTGCACAGGCATACTGTATATGGTTATAGTGGTTGTTCAATGTTCATATTGTATTGTAGAAGTATTTTTATAAATAACGAATAATAAATATTTATAATTTAAATATACAATGTAGTGTAGATTTATACAATAATTTATGTGGTGATTAAACAATGGGTTGCAATGTTAGCGACAATCCAAAGGAAGACGTTGAGGAGACAAAAGTTGTTGTTACCCGTAACACCCGAAGGGGCAGCACAAAATCCGAAAGTATGCGTTCTGAATAAAATCATAACTTTTGTAATTAAATCGTTGCTGTACTTAATAATTACAGTAGTGTCAGTACAATTTGAGTTCACTACATATACTCTCAGACTTTCTGAGGGATGATATTATAGACCTAAATCTTACAACTACAGTAACAATAGAACCGGAATACGCCATTTCCTGGAATATAAAGTCTCTATTAATTGATTTGAGTACGCCCCCTTTTATGCTGTGTGAACGTATTCCTAAGTCTTGTTTATTGTTGTGCTAAATTAAACCCGTCTCGCTGTAACCTGCCGAAGGGGTAGTCAGAGGCTTAGCGAGGGGGGGGGGGGGGTGCTATCTCATATTCATTCCCCCTGGGCGCCAGCCAGCCGCCAGAAGGTCTTACTAGGCCTCAGGGGGTAGTTGTGTAGGTGTGGGTGCAGGTATCCTTTACACCACCATTTTACCCACTTTTCTATACCAGATATAAATGTTTTTATGTTTTGTTTTAGTTTTAGAACCAATAAACATGATGGCGTGGAAAAAACGCAACTCTGTAAACAGAAGACGGTCTAGCGGTTAGTATCCAACTTAAAATCAGACAGATTATTTTTATAGGCGAGATATAGTGGCATTATTGTTAGTTGGGTAGGGTGGGTTCGGGTTTGGTGGGGAGGCGTATGCTGGGGTGAGGTGGGGGGTTTGGGGTATGGTCTGGGAAGAGGGGTTGGGTTATGGTGAAGTGAGCGGGGTGTGTTGGAGGTGTGATATTGGGATTGGGCACTGGTTTAGTTGTGTGGGGTGTGGTGGTGGGGGGAGGGGGGGGGGGGGGGGGGGGGTGGAGTTATAGTGGGGTTTAAAGAGGGTGTACAGCGACAATCTTGTGCTTTAGCAGCCCCATGGAGAAAATAAGCATGGTGGACATCCCATGACTTTCGTGAGACGCCTCCTAAAGGACACTATGGCCTCTGAAGATGCGGATAATCTCGCGAAAATCATGGGGGATAGGGAGTTGTGACAGTGCAACCTTGATGATAAGCCGGCATAGCATTCTTAATGCATGCTGCATTGGGCTTGCCAATTATGGATTGCATGGCGGTGACAAAATGTTTTTGTTAAGCCGGCATAGCATCTCAATGTCAAGTTTCAATGCAGCAGGCCGATTACAGTAGCAGTAGTAGACCTATGCTGAAGAGAAATGCGGTAAGTGAGAAAGGTGTAGAGTGAAAGCTGACAAATTTCCGGTTTCAAAGGAAAGGGTATTTTCTGGTTAGAAGGTTAAACGTGTAGTAGACCTTAGAGTTTGTACTCAGTTCTGGTTGATTCTATAATATTGTATGTATTGATTGAGGGGGTTGATGGGACATCTCCTCCAAAAAATATTATGTTTGTGGAAAATTGTTAAAATATTATTTTATTTATTTAGCAACCATGAAACATTTGTTTATGTAAACTGTAAATAATGCTTGCGTTTATTGTTCAGGATTTATAGTTATTGTTGGAAAAAATGAAGTTGTTCCAATTACGAGAAGGGGAAGTGCTGACGTCACAACCTCTTCTACAGAACTCTCCGTCAACAACCCGCCTTTCGACGACACCCGAATTCGAAGTGTCGCTATGGCAACCAATCCAGTTCAGTTTCCGGAACATCCCAATATTCCCAGGACTCCGCCCAGCCCCCCCAAAGCAAATGACAGGTAATTTATAGTGCCATAAAAAAATCTCAACCGGATTTAAAACTCCAATTATAAGTAAGAATTCTTATTATTCCGTGACGAAGATCGTACAGAGGGAAACGGCCTTGGAGAGGTAAGCCGGAGGGGATAACTTTGACATAGCGAGGTCAGCTAATAATGGAATGGCATTGGAATGCTCCGACATTATAATTGATGTGCGCGCGCGCTGGGAGGAACAACAACGAGACCGGGATGCCATATTCTTCCTTCTCGCATCACCATCATCCGCACATTGCCATTACCAGACTGATTTAGTTTCATAGAATGTGATGAGAATATGCCACATAAGTAATTAATTAGGTTTTATATTAGTAGTGGCATTTATATACGACTTAAATTGTGTGCGTCTTCAACCAATGATAAATCAATTAGAAAATATGATAACGTACCGAAAACCAATACCCGTTTCTGGAAGCAGGTGAATTTAAATAAATAGGTTTTTATATCCCTCATAAATAGTTTAATTACTCTTCAACGACATTAGGTCCTGCTGTGTGTGTCATATCCAGGTGCAGTTAAGAGAAAGGAGCAGGTTACGGTGTCATGTGAATTCTAACCAAAATAATAAACGACAGTCAATAACAAAAGTTACAGTTTAATTATTGCTATGGTAATCAGCTGTAAATAGAATTAAAACTACCGTATTACATAGAACCTAACGATACGTAGGATCTATCATACGTAGGACCTAATGGCGCGTTACCGTTTTGAAGTACCTAAATTATATTAATTCCATGAAAAATGTCAGCAACGCTAAACTCAAATACTGATAATAATGTGAAACCGTTTAAGAGCTCTTTTATTAGATTGGATAAAGAGAGACCGCATCAAATGGTTAATGAAGTTGAAAAAGGAATGAGTTGTAATGAGGAACTGTTTTTGGAAAACGTAGGCCTAATAAACTAAATATAATATCGCATCACGGTTTTATTTTATTTACCATATTGTTTCGGCGCCTAGAAATATGCGCTGAATTAAGCGCCTTGAAATATTCCGTGATCGGCGCTATATAAATATGTATTATTATTATTATATAATTTATAAAAACTTTAAAATAAATGAGTTTTATGAGTTTTCCTAAACATATTGTTAATCCTGATTTCTGGACTAATATAAACTAGTTTAGAGCCAAGAGGTAATATTTATAATCGTAAGAAATTTGAACTTATAATTATATAATTATTATTAATATAATTATATTAATAATAATATAATCATAGTTGCTTTGGAACCAAAGCAACTTGGGAAACATAGTGGAAGGGTTTACTGTGGAAGATCACCCATGGTGGTGAACAGGCATTCCGTTAGGAACCAGAGTGGAAGGGTTTACTGTGGAAGATCACCCATGGTGGTGAACAGGCATTCCTTTAGGAAACATAGTAGAAGGGTTTACTGTGGAAGATCACCCATGGTGGTGAACAGGCATTCCTATACGAAACAGAGTGGAAGAGTTTACTGTGGAAGATCACCGATGGTGGTGAACAGGCATTCCTTTAGAAATAGAGTAGGGGGGTTTACTGTGGAAGATCACCCATGGTGGTGAACAGGCATTCCTTGGTATAATGGGCCTAAAAGAATCTCCCATTCATTAATATAATTTTTTTTCTGCAGAGTAGACAGTGAGAGTCGTAACGTGTTCTTCAACATGATGGACAATAGAATATCGCAAGGAATGAGTTTTATAGAAGAGGACTAAGTTCAACTTGCAACGAAATAACCACCAATATCACATGCAATACTCACAATTATTGTGCTACTCATGGATTTATATATTGGGAGTAAGAAACTTTGTTACATAAATAAAAAGTTTCTGGGCGGGACAAAGAAACAGGAAAAAGTACAAAAGGTACCCAGAAAAATGTAAACCAGACAAAAGATTCCCGAACTAATAATGTAATCCAGGAATTTGGTCTAAAGATAAATAATGTTATTCGATAAAGAAAAGTATAAGAACAAAACATTTGCCACTATTTTAAATTGGCCGAAATTCAACTGTATTTAGTCTGTGCACACTGGGTTATACAATAAATATCGCGATGTTGTATTTAGATTATCGCACAAAATATTTATATAAAATGGATAAATAATTAAAATTCATATAAAGTATTCTATATACATAATTAATTAATAATTTTAGATTACTTATATTAGTAAATGTACTGTAATATTGAAACAACGTTTATATTAAAAGAACAGGTAAGTTTTCTCAAATAGTGAGTTTAGTAACACGAATGGGAGGGTCGACAATATTATAACTTATAAGATTATATAAATTATAATAAAATTCATCTCGACAAAAAGTTTAATGTAAATCAAAATAATTAATTTAATCAATTTTAGTACTTTGAAAAGCAGCAATATAGGGTACACTACAGGATTATATGTTAGTTGTACCCTCTCCCAAACACTTTTCATTCAGTAATACAAGGGTCTTCTTAATTCGAATGACTACAAATTGACATCAAAGTGTCTGCTATTATGCCTCTGGTTTTCAGAGAACTGACACAAAACTTTATCAGACTATAAACAAACAATGTGTATATAAGTAAGCCCTCTATTTATGGTATTAAGTAAAGCAGTAGTCAGCGGCAAAAGCAGCTGTAATAAAGTAGAGAGCGTCAAACAACAAATATTTGATATTATATTAAAACACTTTCATTGAATTGTAATACAATTTTCATACAGTATACCAATTGCTACAGTCCTGCATCTCAACACAGTAATATAAGAACGGCAGCCTATGATAGCAAGTGCAAAGAGATATTCTAAAATAATGTTTGTACATCTGTTTTCTGATTGGTGGAATTTTATCGAGGAGACTAGGATTTCCTAGATTTATTTACTCTCTTCATTATCATCTGGTGATGAGGTGATAATAGTTTGTGCGATTTCATCCAACGAACGCTGGATATCCCCACACCAGGCTAAAAAAATGAATAGGAAATTACAGTACAAAAAAACATACGGTAAATAATACTCATTATGTATATGTACCTAATACTACTACTACTAGGTCGAGCGAACTCGGACAGTGGAAATGAGATCCTTCCAGGCTTCCCGATTCTCCATAGTTGTCGCAATTTCGTTTCTCCTAAGTTCAGTATCCCTTTCAAGTTGATCTATATATGTTATAGCCGGTCGTCCACGGAGGGTGGTTGATACAGGTGGTATTGTACCATAAAGCTCGGCGTTTGTCATGTGTTGTCTCCAGCTGATGTTTAGGGCTGCCCTTAGTAGTCTTGTGTAGCAACCATCAATTCGTTGTTCAAGTGATTTCGTCAGTGTCCAGGTCTCACCCCCGTATAAAAATACACTTTCCACTGTGGCTCGAAAGAACTTAGTCTTCAGGTGCCTGGAGAGATCTGATTTCCAGATGGTATCCATTTTTGATAGAGCTACCCAAGCCTTTGCTTTCCTAACTTCTATGTCCTTTTTGCTACTCTCTATCCATGATCCAAGGTACTGGAAGTCATCGACCTGCCTTAGTTGATTATTATCAATGGTTGTCAAGTTTCCATCAACATTAAAGGTCATGAATTCGGTCTTTGTAGCATTTATATGCAATCCAACCTCCTTAGCAGCCCTCTCCACTTTATTTAGTAGAAGCTGTGCATCTGCTAGCATATTAGAGAGAAGGGCGATGCCATCCGCAAAGTCGGTGTCTGTGACTGTAGTTGCCGGATATCTACTACTTCTACGTTCTTGTAGTGTGAATCCCAGATCTTCACCCTTTGAGTACCTGAGCTTCTGTGTCACAATATAATAATCCAATGCCAGCCACAATTACCTCTGAATAGGAAAATATAGACTATCTTTTTGGAGTTATTTCTGCCCTGGTTATTAAATGAGAAAACAACAACTACCATACCTACTAAAATAACAATTACCTCTGGTATTCCATAAAGTCTTAGGATTTCCAGCATTTTACCTCTATGGATTGAGTCTACAGTCTAACTCAGATGCTTTATTTAAGTCCACAAAAGTCAGGACAGCGGGGAGATTCTTTGGCTTAATTCCCTCAATCAGTCTCCGTAGTCCAAGTATCTGAGCTATTGTTGATCTACTTGGTCGAAATCCATTTTGGCTCCTACGCAGCAGTATCTCTATGTGAGGCCTAATCCTATATAGAATCATTTTGTTGTATATTTTGGCAGCTACCATAGGCAGACAGATCCCACGATAGTTTGTTGGTACACCGAGGTCTCCTTTCTTAGGGAGAGGCTTCAGTTGACCTTTAGTCCAAATTGGTGGTGGATTTTCCCCATTCAGCATCCGGTTGCAAACCTCCATGGTATGTTTACCACTCCTGTTTTCCATACCTCTGCAGGGATTTCATCTAATCCACTCGCTTTATGAATGGGCATGCTTTTAATGCTTCTTTGGAGTTCGGCAGGTGTGAAGTCCTCTGTTTCTATAGGTAGCGTCTTGTCATATATTTTCCTTGTAGGGCTGATCTCAATGTTTGGTGGCTGCCCAAGCAATTTGCTGAAGTGATCTTTCCATGTCCCAACACGTTCTTCAGGACTATCAGCATTGAGGCGCCCCTTAGCACAACTTTTCCGACCAGATACCTCATTTACAGTTTGCCAGGTAAGTCTTGATTGTTGCTGTATTTGAGCAGTTGTAATTGCTTCAGTTTTATCCTGTATGTACTTTTCTTGGCTGATGTTGTAGGCCAATTTAAGATCGTCCTTAGCTTTCTCAACCTTGTAAATGTTTTCTGTTGTTGGTTGTTCGGTTTTAACTTTGTAGGCTATCTTAAGATCTTCTCTCTTACAAGTAACCTCAAGTTCTTGCCTTGGCACATAATATTATAGCTTGGGTTCCTGGGGAATATGCCTCTTGGCTGATTCCTTGTGGGCTGTTATTATATTCTGGTATATTGAATCGGTAGACTGGTCTTCATCCATTGACTGAACTACTTCAAAGCAGTTTTGAACTTCTACTGTGTAAGCATCATTTCCTGCATTGTCAGTTCTGAGTTTCTCCCAGTCATATTTGATTCGCTTGCTTGTCCTGGGTTTGCTGGCTCTCAAACTGAGTCTGATCTCTGTAATCACAATTCTGTGGTCCGAACCAATTAGGTTGAACGAGCTGTATGCTTTATGTTGATCATGCTGTTTCTCCACTTTTTGTTTATAATGATGGAATCCAGCTGTGCTTTGAATCCAAAGGTATTGAAAGGTCCATAGCTTCCCCTTACTCTTTTCAAATGTGTTGTTTGTTGGTATCAATTCACATTCTTCCATTAGGTCTAAAAGTAAGTACCCATTTCTGTTGGAACTGGTGTTATAGGTGTAACCCTTGATGTCTTCTGGGCCAATTTCAGCATTAAGGTCACCAGCAATGACTTTGACGTTGTGTTTAGGAATATCCTTTACAAGTATTTAAGTATATTTAAGTAATTAAATATAATAATAATATAAACAAACTTTACAATACACAATTATAATATTAACCTTTAAGGAGATGGTGTTAAATAAAATCCCTCCACTATCATGGAAGTTGTAGACTCTCGTCTCTACCCAACTGTTGTCAGTGTTACGTTCATCTCCAAGGTAACCCTTGTAGATCTCTGATCCGGAACTGAGCAGAGAGGCCATGTCTCGCTGGAGTATCAGTCTATCATCCTCAGTAACTGGAGACATTCCCAGTGCCTGAGTAGCCAAGGCCCGTCTGGAGGCCTGTATGCCAACACCATCCTCGGTATATGTAATAGGAGCCTGTATGTAATGAAAACTCCGTGAAGAGTCTCAGATCAGTCAGGTCTTAGATCTCTGGTTACGATGGAAAAGGGTCATGTTTTTAAAAAGGTTCACTGGGTGGTCGTGAGTTCGATCCACAGAAAAGGGACTGCGGAGTTTTCGTTATGATGTTAACTCTAAGGAAATATGTTGAAGCCACATATCTGTATTGATTACATGGCATATATGCTGGGGGAGCAAAGGAAAGGGATGGATAGTGTGAGTACTTGACATTGGGAGTTAGTGTGGCGCCCTACCTCATAACAGGAAACAGCCAAGAGAGAGGTTCCTTCGGCTAAACTTACCTCCGGGAGACGCCACACATTATCACTCGCAGATTTTACAGCGATAAACTCTAATTCCCGTTCGGTGGTTGGTTTATCCGTTCCCTTATTCCACCTGGAGGCCACACAATGCGCCACGTGATTGGGACCAAATCGGTTGAACACGCCTCGACCGGCAATCCCAGTGCGACCTTTTGGATTACTGAAAATTTATTTTCGAACAGTTATAATTTGCATTTTTTGTTAGTTAACAAAATAAAATAAATGTTTATTTCCATAAACTTTTCACTTATTTAGTGCTTTCGTCTACTAAGAATAATTAACCCAAAATAATTCTGAAAAACAGCATTCTAGAAACTTCAATGGAGTAAAAAAATAACCAGCGACATATCAAGGACTTCTAGAACGGTTTATTATATTTATTCATTTATTAGTAGAATAAATGCCGTGTTCTAGAATTCATTTAATAATAATAATAATATTGGTTATTTATATAGCGCTTTTCTACGCTCAGCATACTCAAAGCGCTTTTATTATCATTACCCCAGCAAAGCCAGGTTCCCATTATACCGCTGGGTTGGCATAGGCACTAATGTCTAAATTGTCTTGCCCAGGGACACAACAGTGCGAAATTTCTACAGCCTTTAGTCGGATTCGAACCTGTACCACCAAACACTATTGTGTAAGCAGTTCAGGCGCCGTATCCACTCGGACACTGCAACATTTGATATATGTATTAACTTACAGTGGCAATCCGGAATCTATTTTATACTTTCCGGTGTGGCTTTCTCTGTTTACACGATAATGGGTATCTATGTCATTAAAATGCAGTTGATATATACGCCCGCAAGATGGCGTATCAATATTGGGGTCAGATGAATCCGCTCCGCGCATCACATCAGGTGCCGTGTAGAATGGCGGGCTGTAGTTACTGAATTCAGTCTAGAACACAAATTGTTTACTCACGTAAATACTAACTAAATTAATACATTAATACATAAGTACTAACTTGACTAACTCAATAAATAACTCACAGAATACCGATCTGCCTAACTAACTGGTAGTTGTTTACTCACGTAAATAAGATTAACTTGTTGGTATAAACTTGTCAGTATAACAATCTGCCTAACTAACTATCCACTAACAAACAACCGAGCCTTTTCGAACGTTATTGGCTAATTAAATATTATCCACTCACAGACCACTTCCTGGACCGTTTTGGGACAGGGAATCTAATAACATTGCTTCCTGGGTAGTAGATAGTTGAGTTGTTAGATTCACTATAATCCTGGGTATCTATAGGGTCCATTGAGTCTACTGGCTCCGTAGATTCAGTGACCTCTATGGGACTTTGGTAGGGAGTTGTGCTACCTGGCAGTATAGATGACTCCGAGGATATGCCGGGTGTCGAAGAGGAAACAATGCCCAATAGTGTACCATCAACTATATAAAGAAGATTCGTAAGATAGGCCACACACACTTGAGTGATTTCTTCTAGTAGTAGTAATTTTATTGATAATAATTATTAAACAGTAGGTCTACATCGTAAATAACAAGCAAAATAACACAGATCAACCATACGAGATGGAAATCTCACAGCACAACAACAACACGGCAATAATAATAATAATATGTATCCAATGATAATTCTTTCAAATTCCCGACTACACAATATCCTGGAATCAGATAGGGGGGGGGGGGGGGGGGGGTTATTGCTTCCATTAACTGGAAGCAATAAAAATGCAACCCTCTCCAGGAGAAATTGGAGGCAAATATAAGTTGATTACTCTCAAAAATAAAACTGTAACCTGTTTGTTCTACTGTGTAAGTCTATTGTTTGGGTTAAAATAACGTGCCACCGTAACCTGCTCCTTTCTCTAAATTGAGAATTTAACATTGGGGCAGGATATTAATTCGCCGAGATTCCCCCCCCCCCCCCCCCCCCCCCCCCTAGCGTCCAGTCCCCCCCCCCTAGCGTCCAGTCCCCCCCCCCCCCTTGCGTCCAGTCCCCCCCCCCTGCTTTTCTATTTAATAAATACTCCATATTCTAGAACATTTTGTTTATTCCCATGCGTAGCTGTGTAACAATGCAATAACTCTATAATCATACTATTACGTAGTAAAATAGCTCCATCCATCTAGTAGTTAGTTAGTTGAGCTGAAGCAGCTCGTATATTTAACATTATTATAATTAATCATATAATTAAAGTGTATTATTATAATAATAATATATATATATTATAATTTCAGTTAAATAAAATAATATATTTACTGTAGAATAAATTATTAATAAATGCTGATAAATTTACTTAATACAATAATTACTGTAATCAGTAGTTACCCAAATCAGCGCCACGCAAACCCGCACCGTCTCCAAATCCCAAGCCCCGCCACGGACGCCGACCTCCACGGAGGCAGAGGGAGCTAGACCGGAGGAGCGCGAACTGCAGCCGCCGGCGAACACCCCCCAGCACGCACGCGAGGCCCCTCTCACGCATACCATCCCGCCGAGCCACAAGTGACTCCGCTAGATGGCGAATTAGTATTTGAGCCTCGGTGCACCAGACACCATCGGTGGTGCCAACCAGGGGGGTGAAGGCCATCCTCCGGTCGTTGCAGACGGTCTGGTAGTGTCGCTTCTTCAGCCGACACCTCTCCTCCAGGAGAGACTCAGTTGAACGGTTGGTCTGGACATACGAGGTGGCGTCAGCGTTGATTAACGCAATGTCGAACGACGCCACCCGTTGATTGGCCCAGACCCCCCGAGCAACCAGGTCTGCCCGTACGCCCCCCACCTCCCGGCCCTCCCGATCCAAGTACCCCCTGGAAAGAGTCACTTCCCGCTCAACGCTGGAAGGACCAACCACAGAGGCTATCAGCTCCCCGAATACCTATATTATAATATTATAATTACATCATAGTAAAAATTATACAATATTTCATTAAAATAAATAGTAAAAGTAGCGATTCGTCAATAATCAATCAATATACACCATGACCCGTAATATACAGTAGTGTCATTTTCCGATCCCCCCCCCCCCCCCAAATTTTTCTACAAATCTTTATCATATTGCTTGAAATTTGAAACACAACTAGTTCAACTCACCGTGGTTGTTACCATGAAGCCGGAATTTTCCATTTCGTCTTAAAAAAATTTTAATAAGCGTTTAAAAAAGTGTCTTTTGCGAAATCCCACCATCCGTATCGTGGCCATTCTTCACATTAGTCGTAATGCGTTCTAGCGAACAATAATTCTTGAATCTTTGAACGCCTATATCTCAGTTGTTTCTCAACGAAATTCAGATATTGTTACATATTTCGAATCCTTGCAACGCAAGCTTTCAAGTGATATGAAAAAATTACGACTAATGTGAAGAATGTCCACGATACGGAGGGTGCGATTTCGCAAAAGACACTTTTTTTAAAACGCTTATTAAAAAAAATTTAATGGCGAAATCGAAAATTCCGGCTTCATGGGGTCATCGACGGTGAGTGGAACTAGTGGTGTTTCAAATTTCAAGCAATATGATAAAGATTTGTAGAAAAATCTGGGGGGGGGGGGAGGTCCGTGCCATCAGAAAATGACACTATATTACGGGACATGGTGTAGTAAGATATACCTTACGTAGCTATTCAATTATTAACAAAATGTTCCAGAATATGGTTTATTTATTAAATTCAAATTATGTCTCAGCTATTTTAGGACGAAATTCAGATTGTGCTACATATTTGGAATCCTAGCACGGCCAGCTTTCTATTGGTACCAACAAATCACTACAAGGGTTAAGAGTAAGTACGGTGTAACTGTTGCCACTTATTCGTCGGAGACTCCTAATATAATTTGTGCAGTTTCTATCACTTATAATAATATATACAATCATTTCGTAATGTTAAAATTTTGGAATAAAACTACATACATACTTGTTGCAAAGTACAGTTACAGTGTTCTGATCCTCGTGGCTTTATTTTCACTCACTCACTAACGTTCGTTCGTGTAACAAAGCCACTCGGATCATCACACGGTAAAGTGCTACTTTACACACAAGTATGTAAATAGTTATTACTTATTCGGGATCCTTTAATGGCCAGCTTTCCATTGCTACCAACAATTCAATATAATAATTTCAATATAAAATAATAGTACAACAAAAGTAAAAAATAAAGTTCTATAAAAAATTAAATCATAATATAATAAAAAATAATATAAATAAATCATTATAAGTAATAATATCGCTGGGGACACTTTTTTCTAATAATAAAAGCAAAAATAAAAATACTGGCTCACCCAATAAGGAGGGGGGAGGTGAAACTATAGATAACTGTTTCAAATTTCATGGAATCTCATTAAGAGTTGTAGAAACATTTAGAAGGGGGGATCCATGTTACTGAATTACGATACTTCATTCCAGCACATGGTGTAATTAATTAAGCGCAATTTTGAGAATTTATAATAACCTTTATTACATGTTAAGTAATATAATTAAATTAACAGAATTTCCTTCCTATTACCGAGGGCAAAACATTAAAAAATCTGAAAGTTTGGTAGCAACACTTTTAAATTCAGTGCGCACTCTAGCTGAAAGTAGACAATGTTGTAGAACCTGGTCTTTGTTGTACAGACAAGCAGTCGCAATGACAAACACGCATCTCTGTAGATGCATCTCTACATTAGTACATTCTCGGTTTAATATAAAACTTACTTGACTTTTTTCTGGGTGTATTTTGCTTTTTTTCTGGTGTAACTTCAATCTTTGGTATTGTTTCTTTTCGGTTCACATTAGAAGCTGTTGGTACTGCAAGGAAACATATTATTTTATTTTTAGGAGAACAAATGATGGAACAATTGTATTCATAACGTATTGCTCAATAATTACGTAATCATAATTGTAACTTACTCGTTGTTTTTTGGGTTCTTTCGTTCAATTTTTCCACGATGTGTTGTAATACAATGTTAGTCCTCTCGGCCTGGTCCTCGATAAACTCCAATCTCCGATTTATTTGCGAAGTATTATCCTCGCGTTCCTGAATTAAATTACTTAGTTCCTCAAATCTAAATTATAAAATTATAAATTATGAAAATCAGCGACGCGACACATCTGAAGATTTATTATCACTTTATGTGTTATCAAGCAGGCGAAAAACACGCCGTGAAATAAGGCACAAAACGTAGAGGCAGGGGCAGTAACCCATATAATCTGGTCCTACTAAACTCCCAAAAGAACTAAACTCCCTCTTTATTTACTCACCTCGGGGGTATATTAACCTAAACTCTCTCTTTATTTACTCACCTCGGAGGTATATTAACCTAAACTCCCTCTTTATTTACTCACCTCGGGGGTATATTAACCTAAACTCTCTCTTTATTTACTCACCTCGGAGGTATATTAACCTAAACTCCCTCTTTATTTACTCACCTCGGGGGTATATTAACCTAAACTCTCTCTTTATTTACTCACCTCGGAGGTATATTAACCTAAACTCTCTCTTTATTTACTCACCTCGGAGGTATATTAACCTAAACTCTCTCTTTATTTACTCACCTCGGAGGTATATTAACCTAAACTCCCTCTTTATTTACTCACCTCGGGGGTATATTAACCTAAACTCTCTCTTTATTTACTCACCTCGGAGGTATATTAACCTAAACTCTCTCTTTATTTACTCACCTCGGAGGTATATTAACCTAAACTCTCTCTTTATTTACTCACCTCGGAGGTATATTAACCTAAACTCCCTCTTTATTTACTCACCTCGGGGGTATATTAACCTAAACTCTCTCTTTATTTACTCACCTCGGAGGTATATTAACCTAAACTCTCTCTTTATTTACTCACCTCGGAGGTATATTAACCTAAACTCCCTCTTTATTTACTCACCTCGGGGGTATATTAACCTAAACTCTCTCTTTATTTACTCACCTCGGAGGTATATTAACCTAAACTCCCTCTTTATTTACTCACCTCGGGGGTATATTAACCTAAACTCCCTCTTTATTTACTCACCTCGGAGGTATATTAACCTAAACTCTCTCTTTATTTACTCACCTCGGAGGTATATTAACCTAAACTCTCTCTTTATTTACTCACCTCGGAGGTATATTAACCTAAACTCCCTCTTTATTTACTCACCTCGGGGGTATATTAACCTAAACTCTCTCTTTATTTACTCACCTCGGGGGTATATTAACCTAAACTCTCTCTTTATTTACTCACCTCGGAGGTATATTAACCTAAACTCTCTCTTTATTTACTCACCTCGGGGGTATATTAACCTAAACTCCCTCTTTATTTACTCACCTCGGGGGTATATTAACCTAAACTCTCTCTTTATTTACTCACCTCGGAGGTATATTAACCTAAACTCTCTCTTTATTTACTCACCTCGGAGGTATATTAACCTAAACTCTCTCTTTATTTACTCACCTCGGAGGTATATTAACCTAAACTCCCTCTTTATTTACTCACCTCGGAGGTATATTAACCTAAACTCTCTCTTTATTTACTCACCTCGGAGGTATATTAACCTAAACTCCCTCTTTATTTACTCACCTCGGAGGTATATTAACCTAAACTCTCTCTTTATTTACTCACCTCGGAGGTATATTAACCTAAACTCTCTCTTTATTTACTCACCTCGGAGGTATATTAACCTAAACTCTCTCTTTATTTACTCACCTCGGAGGTATATTAACCTAAACTCTCTCTTTATTTACTCACCTCGGAGGTATATTAACCTAAACTCTCTCTTTATTTACTCACCTCGGAGGTATATTAACCTAAACTCTCTCTTTATTTACTCACCTCGGAGGTATATTAACCTAAACTCTCTCTTTATTTACTCACCTCGGAGGTATATTAACCTAAACTCTCTCTTTATTTACTCACCTCGGGGTATATTAACCTGAACTCTCTCTTTATTTACTCACCTCGGAGGTATATTAACCTAAACTCCCTCTTTATTTACTCACCTCGGAGGTATATTAAACTAAACTCTCTCTTTATTTACTCACCTCGGAGGTATATTAACCTAAACTCTCTCTTTATTTACTCACCTCGGGGTATATTAACCTGAACTCTCTCTTTATTTACTCACCTCGGAGGTATATTAACCTAAACTCTCTCTTTATTTACTCACCTCGGAGGTATATTAACCTAAACTCTCTCTTTATTTACTCACCTCGGAGGTATATTAACCTAAACTCTCTCTTTATTTACTCACCTCGGGGTATATTAACCTAAACTCTCTCTTTATTTACTCACCTCGGAGGTATATTAACCTAAACTCTCTCTTTATTTACTCACCTCGGAGGTATATTAACCTAAACTCCCTCTTTATTTACTCACCTCGGAGGTATATTAACCTAAACTCTCTCTTTATTTACTCACCTCGGAGGTATATTAACCTAAACTCTCTCTTTATTTACTCACCTCGGAGGTATATTAACCTAAACTCTCTCTTTATTTACTCACCTCGGGGTATATTAACCTGAACTCTCTCTTTATTTACTCACCTCGGAGGTATATTAACCTAAACTCCCTCTTTATTTACTCACCTCGGAGGTATATTAACCTAAACTCTCTCTTTATTTACTCACCTCGGGGTATATTAACCTGAACTCTCTCTTTATTTACTCACCTCGGAGGTATATTAACCTAAACTCTCTCTTTATTTACTCACCTCGGAGGTATATTAACCTAAACTCTCTCTTTATTTACTCACCTCGGGGTATATTAACCTAAACTCTCTCTTTATTTACTCACCTCGGGGGTATATTAACCTAAACTCTCTCTTTATTTACTCACCTCGGGGTATATTAACCTAAACTCTCTCTTTATTTACTCACCTCGGAGGTATATTAACCTGAACTACTCCCTCTTTATTTACTCACCTCGGAGGTATATTAACCTAAACTCTCTCTTTATTTACTCACCTCGGAGGTATATTAACCTGAACTACTCCCTCTTTATTTACTCACCTCGGAGGAATATTAACCTGAACTATATCTTTATTTACTCACCTCGGAGGTATATTAACCTAAACTATATCTTTATTTACTCACCTCGGAGGTATATTAACCTAAACTCTCTCTTTATTTACTCACCTCGGAGGTATATTAACCTGAACTACTCCCTCTTTATTTACTCACCTCGGAGGTATATTAACCTAAACTCTCTCTTTATTTACTCACCTCGGAGGTATATTAACCTGAAACTCCCTCTTTATTTACTCACCTCGGAGGTATATTAACCTAAACTCTCTCTTTATTTACTCACCTCGGAGGTATATTAACCTGAACTACTCCCTCTTTATTTACTCACCTCGGAGGTATATTAACCTAAACTCTCTCTTTATTTACTCACCTCGGAGGTATATTAACCTGAACTACTCCCTCTTTATTTACTCACCTCGGAGGTATATTAACCTAAACTCTCTCTTTATTTACTCACCTCGGAGGTATATTAACCTGAACTACTCCCTCTTTATTTACTCACCTCGGAGGTATATTAACCTAAACTCTCTCTTTATTTACTCACCTCGGGGGTATATTAACCTAAACTCCCTCTTTATTTACTCACCTCGGAGGTATATTAACCTGAACTACTCCCTCTTTATTTACTCACCTCGGAGGTATATTAACCTAAACTCCCTCTTTATTTACTCACCTCGGAGGTATATTAACCTAAACTCTCTCTTTATTTACTCACCTCGGAGGTATATTAACCTGAACTACTCCCTCTTTATTTACTCACCTCGGAGGTATATTAACCTGAACTCTCTCTTTATTTACTCACCTCGGAGGTATATTAACCTAAACTCCCTCTTTATTTACTCACCTCGGAGGTATATTAACCTGAACTACTCCCTCTTTATTTACTCACCTCGGAGGTATATTAACCTAAACTCTCTCTTTATTTACTCACCTCGGAGGTATATTAACCTAAACTCCCTCTTTATTTACTCACCTCGGAGGTATATTAACCTGAACTACTCCCTCTTTATTTACTCACCTCGGAGGTATATTAACCTGAACTCTCTCTTTATTTACTCACCTCGGAGGTATATTAACCTGAACTCTCTCTTTATTTACTCACCTCGGGGGTATATTAACCTGAACTACTCCCTCTTTATTTACTCACCTCGGGGGTATATTAACCTGAACTACTCCCTCTTTATTTACTCACCTCGGAGGTATATTAACCTAAACTCTCTCTTTATTTACTCACCTCGGGGGTATATTAACCTAAACTACTCTCTTTATTTACTCACCTCGGGGGTATATTAACCTGAACTCTCTCTTTATTTACTCACCTCGGGGGTATATTAACCTGAACTACTCCCTCTTTATTTACTCACCTCGGAGGTATATTAACCTAAACTCCCTCTTTATTTACTCACCTCGGAGGTATATTAACCTAAACTCTCTCTTTATTTACTCACCTCGGAGGTATATTAACCTGAACTACTCCCTCTTTATTTACTCACCTCGGAGGTATATTAACCTAAACTCCCTCTTTATTTACTCACCTCGGAGGTATATTAACCTAAACTCTCTCTTTATTTACTCACCTCGGAGGTATATTAACCTAAACTCTCTCTTTATTTACTCACCTCGGAGGTATATTAACCTAAACTCTCTCTTTATTTACTCACCTCGGAGGTATATTAACCTAAACTCTCTCTTTATTTACTCACCTCGGAGGTATATTAACCTGAACTACTCCCTCTTTATTTACTCACCTCGGAGGTATATTAACCTAAACTCTCTCTTTATTTACTCACCTCGGAGGTATATTAACCTGAACTACTCCCTCTTTATTTACTCACCTCGGAGGTATATTAACCTAAACTCCCTCTTTATTTACTCACCTCGGAGGTATATTAACCTGAAACTCCCTCTTTATTTACTCACCTCGGAGGTATATTAACCTAAACTCCCTCTTTATTTACTCACCTCGGAGGTATATTAACCTGAACTACTCCCTCTTTATTTACTCACCTCGGAGGTATATTAACCTAAACTCCCTCTTTATTTACTCACCTCGGAGGTATATTAACCTGAACTCTCTCTTTATTTACTCACCTCGGAGGTATATTAACCTAAACTCTCTCTTTATTTACTCACCTCGGAGGTATATTAACCTAAACTCTCTCTTTATTTACTCACCTCGGAGGTATATTAACCTAAACTCCCTCTTTATTTACTCACCTCGGAGGTATATTAACCTGAACTCCCTCTTTATTTACTCACCTCGGAGGTATATTAACCTGAACTACTCCCTCTTTATTTACTCACCTCGGAGGTATATTAACCTAAACTCTCTCTTTATTTACTCACCTCGGAGGTATATTAACCTGAACTACTCCCTCTTTATTTACTCACCTCGGAGGTATATTAACCTGAACTACTCTCTCTTTATTTACTCACCTCGGAGGTATATTAACCTGAACTACTCCCTCTTTATTTACTCACCTCGGAGGTATATTAACCTAAACTCTCTCTTTATTTACTCACCTCGGAGGTATATTAACCTAAACTCTCTCTTTATTTACTCACCTCGGAGGTATATTAACCTAAACTCTCTCTTTATTTACTCACCTCGGAGGTATATTAACCTAAACTCTCTCTTTATTTACTCACCTCGGAGGTATATTAACCTAAACTCCCTCTTTATTTACTCACCTCGGAGGTATATTAACCTAAACTCTCTCTTTATTTACTCACCTCGGAGGTATATTAACCTGAACTACTCCCTCTTTATTTACTCACCTCGGAGGTATATTAACCTGAACTACTCCCTCTTTATTTACTCACCTCGGAGGTATATTAACCTGAACTACTCCCTCTTTATTTACTCACCTCGGAGGTATATTAACCTAAACTCTCTCTTTATTTACTCACCTCGGAGGTATATTAACCTAAACTCTCTCTTTATTTACTCACCTCGGAGGTATATTAACCTAAACTCTCTCTTTATTTACTCACCTCGGAGGTATATTAACCTAAACTCTCTCTTTATTTACTCACCTCGGAGGTATATTAACCTGAACTACTCCCTCTTTATTTACTCACCTCGGAGGTATATTAACCTAAACTCTCTCTTTATTTACTCACCTCGGAGGTATATTAACCTAAACTCCCTCTTTATTTACTCACCTCGGGGGTATATTAACCTGAACTACTCCCTCTTTATTTACTCACCTCGGAGGTATATTAACCTGAACTACTCCCTCTTTATTTACTCACCTCGGAGGTATATTAACCTAAACTCCCTCTTTATTTACTCACCTCGGAGGTATATTAACCTAAACTCCCTCTTTATTTACTCACCTCGGAGGTATATTAACCTAAACTCTCTCTTTATTTACTCACCTCGGAGGTATATTAACCTGAACTACTCCCTCTTTATTTACTCACCTCGGAGGTATATTAACCTAAACTCCCTCTTTATTTACTCACCTCGGAGGTATATTAACCTAAACTCTCTCTTTATTTACTCACCTCGGAGGTATATTAACCTGAACTACTCCCTCTTTATTTACTCACCTCGGAGGTATATTAACCTAAACTCTCTCTTTATTTACTCACCTCGGGGGTATATTAACCTAAACTCTCTCTTTATTTACTCACCTCGGAGGTATATTAACCTGAACTACTCCCTCTTTATTTACTCACCTCGGAGGTATATTAACCTAAACTCTCTCTTTATTTACTCACCTCGGGGGTATATTAACCTGAACTACTCTCTCTTTATTTACTCACCTCGGGGGTATATTAACCTAAACTCTCTCTTTATTTACTCACCTCGGAGGTATATTAACCTGAACTACTCCCTCTTTATTTACTCACCTCGGAGGTATATTAACCTAAACTCCCTCTTTATTTACTCACCTCGGAGGTATATTAACCTAAACTCCCTCTTTATTTACTCACCTCGGAGGTATATTAACCTGAACTACTCCCTCTTTATTTACTCACCTCGGAGGTATATTAACCTGAACTACTCCCTCTTTATTTACTCACCTCGGAGGTATATTAACCTAAACTCCCTCTTTATTTACTCACCTCGGAGGTATATTAACCTAAACTCCCTCTTTATTTACTCACCTCGGAGGTATATTAACCTGAACTACTCCCTCTTTATTTACTCACCTCGGAGGTATATTAACCTGAACTACTCCCTCTTTATTTACTCACCTCGGAGGTATATTAACCTAAACTCCCTCTTTATTTACTCACCTCGGAGGTATATTAACCTAAACTCCCTCTTTATTTACTCACCTCGGGGGTATATTAACCTAAACTCCCTCTTTATTTACTCACCTCGGGGGTATATTAACCTAAACTCCCTCTTTATTTACTCACCTCGGGGGTATATTAACCTAAACTCTCTCTTTATTTACTCACCTCGGAGGTATATTAACCTGAACTACTCCCTCTTTATTTACTCACCTCGGAGGTATATTAACCTAAACTCCCTCTTTATTTACTCACCTCGGGGGTATATTAACCTAAACTCCCTCTTTATTTACTCACCTCGGAGGTATATTAACCTGAACTCTCTCTTTATTTACTCACCTCGGAGGTATATTAACCTGAACTCTCTCTTTATTTACTCACCTCGGGGGTATATTAACCTAAACTCTCTCTTTATTTACTCACCTCGGAGGTATATTAACCTGAACTACTCCCTCTTTATTTACTCACCTCGGAGGTATATTAACCTAAACTCTCTCTTTATTTACTCACCTCGGGGGTATATTAACCTGAACTACTCCCTCTTTATTTACTCACCTCGGAGGTATATTAACCTGAACTCTCTCTTTATTTACTCACCTCGGGGGTATATTAACCTAAACTCTCTCTTTATTTACTCACCTCGGAGGTATATTAACCTGAACTACTCCCTCTTTATTTACTCACCTCGGAGGTATATTAACCTAAACTCTCTCTTTATTTACTCACCTCGGGGGTATATTAACCTGAACTACTCCCTCTTTATTTACTCACCTCGGAGGTATATTAACCTAAACTCTCTCTTTATTTACTCACCTCGGAGGTATATTAACCTGAACTACTCCCTCTTTATTTACTCACCTCGGAGGTATATTAACCTGAACTACTCCCTCTTTATTTACTCACCTCGGAGGTATATTAACCTAAACTCCCTCTTTATTTACTCACCTCGGAGGTATATTAACCTAAACTCTCTCTTTATTTACTCACCTCGGAGGTATATTAACCTGAACTACTCCCTCTTTATTTACTCACCTCGGAGGTATATTAACCTAAACTCTCTCTTTATTTACTCACCTCGGAGGTATATTAACCTGAACTACTCCCTCTTTATTTACTCACCTCGGAGGTATATTAACCTGAACTACTCCCTCTTTATTTACTCACCTCGGGGTATATTAACCTAAACTCCCTCTTTATTTACTCACCTCGGAGGTATATTAACCTAAACTCTCTCTTTATTTACTCACCTCGGAGGTATATTAACCTGAACTACTCCCTCTTTATTTACTCACCTCGGAGGTATATTAACCTGAACTACTCCCTCTTTATTTACTCACCTCGGAGGTATATTAACCTAAACTCTCTCTTTATTTACTCACCTCGGAGGTATATTAACCTGAACTACTCCCTCTTTATTTACTCACCTCGGAGGTATATTAACCTGAACTACTCCCTCTTTATTTACTCACCTCGGGGTATATTAACCTAAACTCCCTCTTTATTTACTCACCTCGGAGGTATATTAACCTAAACTCTCTCTTTATTTACTCACCTCGGAGGTATATTAACCTGAACTACTCCCTCTTTATTTACTCACCTCGGAGGTATATTAACCTAAACTCTCTCTTTATTTACTCACCTCGGGGGTATATTAACCTGAACTCTCTCTTTATTTACTCACCTCGGGGGTATATTAACCTAAACTCTCTCTTTATTTACTCACCTCGGGGGTATATTAACCTAAACTCCCTCTTTATTTACTCACCTCGGAGGTATATTAACCTAAACTCTCTCTTTATTTACTCACCTCGGGGGTATATTAACCTGAACTACTCCCTCTTTATTTACTCACCTCGGAGGTATATTAACCTGAACTACTCTCTCTTTATTTACTCACCTCGGAGGTATATTAACCTGAACTCTCTCTTTATTTACTCACCTCGGAGGTATATTAACCTAAACTCTCTCTTTATTTACTCACCTCGGAGGTATATTAACCTAAACTCTCTCTTTATTTACTCACCTCGGAGGTATATTAACCTAAACTCTCTCTTTATTTACTCACCTCGGGGGTATATTAACCTGAACTCTCTCTTTATTTACTCACCTCGGAGGTATATTAACCTGAACTCTCTCTTTATTTACTCACCTCGGGGTATATTAACCTGAACTCCCTCTTTATTTACTCACCTCGGAGGTATATTAACCTAAACTCCCTCTTTATTTACTCACCTCGGAGGTATATTAACCTAAACTCTCTCTTTATTTACTCACCTAGGAGGTATATTAACCTGAACTACTCCCTCTTTATTTACTCACCTCGGAGGTATATTAACCTAAACTCCCTCTTTATTTACTCACCTCGGGGTATATTAACCTGAACTCCCTCTTTATTTACTCACCTCGGAGGTATATTAACCTGAACTACTCCCTCTTTATTTACTCACCTCGGAGGTATATTAACCTAAACTCTCTCTTTATTTACTCACCTCGGGGTATATTAACCTGAACTCCCTCTTTATTTACTCACCTCGGAGGTATATTAACCTGAACTACTCCCTCTTTATTTACTCACCTCGGAGGTATATTAACCTAAACTCTCTCTTTATTTACTCACCTCGGAGGTATATTAACCTGAACTACTCCCTCTTTATTTACTCACCTCGGAGGTATATTAACCTGAACTCTCTCTTTATTTACTCACCTCGGAGGTATATTAACCTAAACTCCCTCTTTATTTACTCACCTCGGAGGTATATTAACCTGAACTACTCCCTCTTTATTTACTCACCTCGGAGGTATATTAACCTAAACTCTCTCTTTATTTACTCACCTCGGAGGTATATTAACCTGAACTACTCCCTCTTTATTTACTCACCTCGGAGGTATATTAACCTAAACTCTCTCTTTATTTACTCACCTCGGAGGTATATTAACCTGAACTACTCCCTCTTTATTTACTCACCTCGGAGGTATATTAACCTAAACTCTCTCTTTATTTACTCACCTCGGAGGTATATTAACCTAAACTCTCTCTTTATTTACTCACCTCGGAGGTATATTAACCTAAACTCCCTCTTTATTTACTCACCTCGGGGGTATATTAACCTAAACTCTCTCTTTATTTACTCACCTCGGAGGTATATTAACCTAAACTCTCTCTTTATTTACTCACCTCGGAGGTATATTAACCTAAACTCTCTCTTTATTTACTCACCTCGGAGGTATATTAACCTGAACTACTCCCTCTTTATTTACTCACCTCGGAGGTATATTAACCTAAACTCTCTCTTTATTTACTCACCTCGGAGGTATATTAACCTGAACTACTCCCTCTTTATTTACTCACCTCGGAGGTATATTAACCTAAACTCTCTCTTTATTTACTCACCTCGGAGGTATATTAACCTAAACTCCCTCTTTATTTACTCACCTCGGAGGTATATTAACCTAAACTCCCTCTTTATTTACTCACCTCGGGGTATATTAACCTGAACTCCCTCTTTATTTACTCACCTCGGGGTATATTAACCTGAACTACTCCCTCTTTATTTACTCACCTCGGAGGTATATTAACCTAAACTCTCTCTTTATTTACTCACCTCGGAGGTATATTAACCTGAACTACTCCCTCTTTATTTACTCACCTCGGGGGTATATTAACCTGAACTACTCCCTCTTTATTTACTCACCTCGGAGGTATATTAACCTGAACTACTCCCTCTTTATTTACTCACCTCGGAGGTATATTAACCTAAACTCTCTCTTTATTTACTCACCTCGGAGGTATATTAACCTAAACTCTCTCTTTATTTACTCACCTCGGAGGTATATTAACCTAAACTCCCTCTTTATTTACTCACCTCGGGGTATATTAACCTGAACTCCCTCTTTATTTACTCACCTCGGAGGTATATTAACCTAAACTCCCTCTTTATTTACTCACCTCGGAGGTATATTAACCTAAACTCTCTCTTTATTTACTCACCTCGGGGGTATATTAACCTGAACTACTCCCTCTTTATTTACTCACCTCGGGGGTATATTAACCTGAACTCCCTCTTTATTTACTCACCTCGGGGTATATTAACCTGAACTCCCTCTTTATTTACTCACCTCGGGGTATATTAACCTGAACTCTCTCTTTATTTACTCACCTCGGAGGTATATTAACCTAAACTCCCTCTTTATTTACTCACCTCGGAGGTATATTAACCTGAACTACTCCCTCTTTATTTACTCACCTCGGGGGTATATTAACCTGAACTCCCTCTTTATTTACTCACCTCGGGGTATATTAACCTGAACTCCCTCTTTATTTACTCACCTCGGGGGTATATTAACCTGAACTCCCTCTTTATTTACTCACCTCGGGGTATATTAACCTGAACTCTCTCTTTATTTACTCACCTCGGAGGTATATTAACCTAAACTCCCTCTTTATTTACTCACCTCGGAGGTATATTAACCTGAACTACTCCCTCTTTATTTACTCACCTCGGAGGTATATTAACCTAAACTCTCTCTTTATTTACTCACCTCGGAGGTATATTAACCTGAACTACTCCCTCTTTATTTACTCACCTCGGAGGTATATTAACCTAAACTCTCTCTTTATTTACTCACCTCGGAGGTATATTAACCTAAACTCTCTCTTTATTTACTCACCTCGGAGGTATATTAACCTAAACTCCCTCTTTATTTACTCACCTCGGGGTATATTAACCTGAACTCCCTCTTTATTTACTCACCTCGGAGGTATATTAACCTAAACTCCCTCTTTATTTACTCACCTCGGAGGTATATTAACCTAAACTCTCTCTTTATTTACTCACCTCGGGGGTATATTAACCTGAACTACTCCCTCTTTATTTACTCACCTCGGGGGTATATTAACCTGAACTCCCTCTTTATTTACTCACCTCGGAGGTATATTAACCTAAACTCTCTCTTTATTTACTCACCTCGGAGGTATATTAACCTGAACTACTCCCTCTTTATTTACTCACCTCGGAGGTATATTAACCTGAACTACTCCCTCTTTATTTACTCACCTCGGAGGTATATTAACCTAAACTCTCTCTTTATTTACTCACCTCGGAGGTATATTAACCTGAACTACTCCCTCTTTATTTACTCACCTCGGAGGTATATTAACCTGAACTACTCCCTCTTTATTTACTCACCTCGGGGTATATTAACCTAAACTCCCTCTTTATTTACTCACCTCGGAGGTATATTAACCTAAACTCTCTCTTTATTTACTCACCTCGGAGGTATATTAACCTGAACTACTCCCTCTTTATTTACTCACCTCGGAGGTATATTAACCTAAACTCTCTCTTTATTTACTCACCTCGGGGGTATATTAACCTGAACTCTCTCTTTATTTACTCACCTCGGGGGTATATTAACCTAAACTCTCTCTTTATTTACTCACCTCGGGGGTATATTAACCTAAACTCCCTCTTTATTTACTCACCTCGGAGGTATATTAACCTAAACTCTCTCTTTATTTACTCACCTCGGGGGTATATTAACCTGAACTACTCCCTCTTTATTTACTCACCTCGGAGGTATATTAACCTGAACTACTCTCTCTTTATTTACTCACCTCGGAGGTATATTAACCTGAACTCTCTCTTTATTTACTCACCTCGGAGGTATATTAACCTAAACTCTCTCTTTATTTACTCACCTCGGAGGTATATTAACCTAAACTCTCTCTTTATTTACTCACCTCGGAGGTATATTAACCTAAACTCTCTCTTTATTTACTCACCTCGGGGGTATATTAACCTGAACTCTCTCTTTATTTACTCACCTCGGAGGTATATTAACCTGAACTCTCTCTTTATTTACTCACCTCGGGGTATATTAACCTGAACTCCCTCTTTATTTACTCACCTCGGAGGTATATTAACCTAAACTCCCTCTTTATTTACTCACCTCGGAGGTATATTAACCTAAACTCTCTCTTTATTTACTCACCTCGGAGGTATATTAACCTGAACTACTCCCTCTTTATTTACTCACCTCGGAGGTATATTAACCTAAACTCCCTCTTTATTTACTCACCTCGGGGTATATTAACCTGAACTCCCTCTTTATTTACTCACCTCGGAGGTATATTAACCTGAACTACTCCCTCTTTATTTACTCACCTCGGAGGTATATTAACCTAAACTCTCTCTTTATTTACTCACCTCGGGGTATATTAACCTGAACTCCCTCTTTATTTACTCACCTCGGAGGTATATTAACCTGAACTACTCCCTCTTTATTTACTCACCTCGGAGGTATATTAACCTAAACTCTCTCTTTATTTACTCACCTCGGAGGTATATTAACCTGAACTACTCCCTCTTTATTTACTCACCTCGGAGGTATATTAACCTGAACTCTCTCTTTATTTACTCACCTCGGAGGTATATTAACCTAAACTCCCTCTTTATTTACTCACCTCGGAGGTATATTAACCTGAACTACTCCCTCTTTATTTACTCACCTCGGAGGTATATTAACCTAAACTCTCTCTTTATTTACTCACCTCGGAGGTATATTAACCTGAACTACTCCCTCTTTATTTACTCACCTCGGAGGTATATTAACCTAAACTCTCTCTTTATTTACTCACCTCGGAGGTATATTAACCTGAACTACTCCCTCTTTATTTACTCACCTCGGAGGTATATTAACCTAAACTCTCTCTTTATTTACTCACCTCGGAGGTATATTAACCTAAACTCTCTCTTTATTTACTCACCTCGGAGGTATATTAACCTAAACTCCCTCTTTATTTACTCACCTCGGGGGTATATTAACCTAAACTCTCTCTTTATTTACTCACCTCGGAGGTATATTAACCTAAACTCTCTCTTTATTTACTCACCTCGGAGGTATATTAACCTAAACTCTCTCTTTATTTACTCACCTCGGAGGTATATTAACCTGAACTACTCCCTCTTTATTTACTCACCTCGGAGGTATATTAACCTAAACTCTCTCTTTATTTACTCACCTCGGAGGTATATTAACCTGAACTACTCCCTCTTTATTTACTCACCTCGGAGGTATATTAACCTAAACTCTCTCTTTATTTACTCACCTCGGAGGTATATTAACCTAAACTCCCTCTTTATTTACTCACCTCGGAGGTATATTAACCTAAACTCCCTCTTTATTTACTCACCTCGGGGTATATTAACCTGAACTCCCTCTTTATTTACTCACCTCGGGGTATATTAACCTGAACTACTCCCTCTTTATTTACTCACCTCGGAGGTATATTAACCTAAACTCTCTCTTTATTTACTCACCTCGGAGGTATATTAACCTGAACTACTCCCTCTTTATTTACTCACCTCGGGGGTATATTAACCTGAACTACTCCCTCTTTATTTACTCACCTCGGAGGTATATTAACCTGAACTACTCCCTCTTTATTTACTCACCTCGGAGGTATATTAACCTAAACTCTCTCTTTATTTACTCACCTCGGAGGTATATTAACCTAAACTCTCTCTTTATTTACTCACCTCGGAGGTATATTAACCTAAACTCCCTCTTTATTTACTCACCTCGGGGTATATTAACCTGAACTCCCTCTTTATTTACTCACCTCGGAGGTATATTAACCTAAACTCCCTCTTTATTTACTCACCTCGGAGGTATATTAACCTAAACTCTCTCTTTATTTACTCACCTCGGGGGTATATTAACCTGAACTACTCCCTCTTTATTTACTCACCTCGGGGGTATATTAACCTGAACTCCCTCTTTATTTACTCACCTCGGGGTATATTAACCTGAACTCCCTCTTTATTTACTCACCTCGGGGTATATTAACCTGAACTCTCTCTTTATTTACTCACCTCGGAGGTATATTAACCTAAACTCCCTCTTTATTTACTCACCTCGGAGGTATATTAACCTGAACTACTCCCTCTTTATTTACTCACCTCGGGGGTATATTAACCTGAACTCCCTCTTTATTTACTCACCTCGGGGTATATTAACCTGAACTCCCTCTTTATTTACTCACCTCGGGGGTATATTAACCTGAACTCCCTCTTTATTTACTCACCTCGGGGTATATTAACCTGAACTCTCTCTTTATTTACTCACCTCGGAGGTATATTAACCTAAACTCCCTCTTTATTTACTCACCTTGGAGGTATATTAACCTGAACTACTCCCTCTTTATTTACTCACCTCGGAGGTATATTAACCTAAACTCTCTCTTTATTTACTCACCTCGGAGGTATATTAACCTGAACTACTCCCTCTTTATTTACTCACCTCGGAGGTATATTAACCTAAACTCTCTCTTTATTTACTCACCTCGGAGGTATATTAACCTAAACTCTCTCTTTATTTACTCACCTCGGAGGTATATTAACCTAAACTCCCTCTTTATTTACTCACCTCGGGGTATATTAACCTGAACTCCCTCTTTATTTACTCACCTCGGAGGTATATTAACCTAAACTCCCTCTTTATTTACTCACCTCGGAGGTATATTAACCTAAACTCTCTCTTTATTTACTCACCTCGGGGGTATATTAACCTGAACTACTCCCTCTTTATTTACTCACCTCGGGGGTATATTAACCTGAACTCCCTCTTTATTTACTCACCTCGGAGGTATATTAACCTAAACTCTCTCTTTATTTACTCACCTCGGAGGTATATTAACCTAAACTCTCTCTTTATTTACTCACCTCGGGGGTATATTAACCTGAACTCCCTCTTTATTTACTCACCTCGGAGGTATATTAACCTGAACTATATCTTTATTTACTCACCTCGGAGGTATATTAACCTGAACTACTCTCTCTTTATTTACTCACCTCGGGGGTATATTAACCTGAACTACTCCCTCTTTATTTACTCACCTCGGGGGTATATTAACCTGAACTCCCTCTTTATTTACTCACCTCGGAGGTATATTAACCTAAACTCTCTCTTTATTTACTCACCTCGGAGGTATATTAACCTAAACTCTCTCTTTATTTACTCACCTCGGGGGTATATTAACCTGAACTCCCTCTTTATTTACTCACCTCGGAGGTATATTAACCTAAACTCTCTCTTTATTTACTCACCTCGGAGGTATATTAACCTAAACTCTCTCTTTATTTACTCACCTCGGGGGTATATTAACCTGAACTCCCTCTTTATTTACTCACCTCGGAGGTATATTAACCTGAACTATATCTTTATTTACTCACCTCGGAGGTATATTAACCTGAACTACTCTCTCTTTATTTACTCACCTCGGGGGTATATTAACCTGAACTCCCTCTTTATTTACTCACCTCGGAGGTATATTAACCTGAACTATATCTTTATTTACTCACCTCGGGGGTATATTAACCTGAACTCCCTCTTTATTTACTCACCTCGGAGGTATATTAACCTGAACTACTCTCTCTTTATTTACTCACCTCGGGGGTATATTAACCTGAACTCCCTCTTTATTTACTCACCTCGGAGGTATATTAACCTGAACTATATCTTTATTTACTCACCTCGGAGGTATATTAACCTAAACTCTCTCTTTATTTACTCACCTCGGAGGTATATTAACCTGAACTACTCCCTCTTTATTTACTCACCTCGGAGGTATATTAACCTGAACTACTCCCTCTTTATTTACTCACCTCGGAGGTATATTAACCTAAACTCTCTCTTTATTTACTCACCTCGGGGGTATATTAACCTAAACTCCCTCTTTATTTACTCACCTCGGAGGTATATTAACCTGAACTATATCTTTATTTACTCACCTCGGGGGTATATTAACCTGAACTACTCCCTCTTTATTTACTCACCTCGGAGGTATATTAACCTAAACTCTCTCTTTATTTACTCACCTCGGAGGTATATTAACCTGAACTACTCCCTCTTTATTTACTCACCTCGGAGGTATATTAACCTAAACTCTCTCTTTATTTACTCACCTCGGGGGTATATTAACCTAAACTCCCTCTTTATTTACTCACCTCGGAGGTATATTAACCTGAACTATATCTTTATTTACTCACCTCGGGGGTATATTAACCTGAACTCCCTCTTTATTTACTCACCTCGGAGGTATATTAACCTAAACTCTCTCTTTATTTACTCACCTCGGGGGTATATTAACCTAAACTCTCTCTTTATTTACTCACCTCGGAGGTATATTAACCTAAACTCTCTCTTTATTTACTCACCTCGGAGGTATATTAACCTGAACTACTCCCTCTTTATTTACTCACCTCGGAGGTATATTAACCTAAACTCTCTCTTTATTTACTCACCTCGGAGGTATATTAACCTGAACTATATCTTTATTTACTCACCTCGGGGGTATATTAACCTGAACTCCCTCTTTATTTACTCACCTCGGAGGTATATTAACCTGAACTATATCTTTATTTACTCACCTCGGGGGTATATTAACCTGAACTCCCTCTTTATTTACTCACCTCGGAGGTATATTAACCTAAACTACTCCCTCTTTATTTACTCACCTCGGAGGTATATTAACCTAAACTCCCTCTTTATTTACTCACCTCGGAGGTATATTAACCTGAACTACTCCCTCTTTATTTACTCACCTCGGAGGTATATTAACCTGAACTACTCCCTCTTTATTTACTCACCTCGGAGGTATATTAACCTAAACTCCCTCTTTATTTACTCACCTCGGAGGTATATTAACCTGAACTACTCTCTCTTTATTTACTCACCTCGGGGGTATATTAACCTAAACTCCCTCTTTATTTACTCACCTCGGAGGTATATTAACCTGAACTACTCCCTCTTTATTTACTCACCTCGGAGGTATATTAACCTGAACTACTCCCTCTTTATTTACTCACCTCGGAGGTATATTAACCTAAACTCCCTCTTTATTTACTCACCTCGGAGGTATATTAACCTGAACTACTCTCTCTTTATTTACTCACCTCGGGGGTATATTAACCTGAACTCCCTCTTTATTTACTCACCTCGGAGGTATATTAACCTGAACTATATCTTTATTTACTCACCTCGGGGGTATATTAACCTGAACTCCCTCTTTATTTACTCACCTCGGAGGTATATTAACCTGAACTACTCTCTCTTTATTTACTCACCTCGGAGGTATATTAACCTGAACTATATCTTTATTTACTCACCTCGGGGGTATATTAACCTGAACTCCCTCTTTATTTACTCACCTCGGAGGTATATTAACCTGAACTATATCTTTATTTACTCACCTCGGGGGTATATTAACCTGAACTCTCTCTTTATTTACTCACCTCGGGGGTATATTAACCTAAACTCTCTCTTTATTTACTCACCTCGGGGGTATATTAACCTAAACTCTCTCTTTATTTACTCACCTCGGAGGTATATTAACCTAAACTCTCTCTTTATTTACTCACCTCGGGGGTATATTAACCTGAACTCCCTCTTTATTTACTCACCTCGGAGGTATATTAACCTGAACTACTCCCTCTTTATTTACTCACCTCGGAGGTATATTAACCTAAACTCTCTCTTTATTTACTCACCTCGGGGGTATATTAACCTAAACTCTCTCTTTATTTACTCACCTCGGAGGTATATTAACCTGAACTCTCTCTTTATTTACTCACCTCGGGGGTATATTAACCTAAACTCTCTCTTTATTTACTCACCTCGGAGGTATATTAACCTAAACTCTCTCTTTATTTACTCACCTCGGGGGTATATTAACCTAAACTCTCTCTTTATTTACTCACCTCGGAGGTATATTAACCTAAACTCTCTCTTTATTTACTCACCTCGGGGGTATGTTAACCTGAACTCTCTCTTTATTTACTCACCTCGGGGGTATATTAACCTAAACTCTCTCTTTATTTACTCACCTCGGAGGTATATTAACCTAAACTCTCTCTTTATTTACTCACCTCGGGGGTATATTAACCTAAACTCTCTCTTTATTTACTCACCTCGGGGGTATATTAACCTAAACTCTCTCTTTATTTACTCACCTCGGAGGTATATTAACCTAAACTCTCTCTTTATTTACTCACCTCGGGGGTATATTAACCTAAACTCTCTCTTTATTTACTCACCTCGGGGGTATATTAACCTAAACTCTCTCTTTATTTACTCACCTCGGAGGTATATTAACCTAAACTCTCTCTTTATTTACTCACCTCGGAGGTATATTAACCTAAACTCTCTCTTTATTTACTCACCTCGGAGGTATATTAACCTAAACTCTCTCTTTATTTACTCACCTCGGAGGTATATTAACCTAAACTCTCTCTTTATTTACTCACCTCGGAGGTATATTAACCTAAACTCTCTCTTTATTTACTCACCTCGGGGGTATATTAACCTAAACTCTCTCTTTATTTACTCACCTCGGGGGTATATTAACCTAAACTCTCTCTTTATTTACTCACCTCGGAGGTATATTAACCTAAACTCTCTCTTTATTTACTCACCTCGGAGGTATATTAACCTAAACTCTCTCTTTATTTACTCACCTCGGAGGTATATTAACCTAAACTCTCTCTTTATTTACTCACCTCGGAGGTATATTAACCTAAACTCTCTCTTTATTTACTCACCTCGGAGGTATATTAACCTAAACTCTCTCTTTATTTACTCACCTCGGGGGTATATTAACCTAAACTCTCTCTTTATTTACTCACCTCGGAGGTATATTAACCTGAACTCTCTCTTTATTTACTCACCTCGGGGGTATATTAACCTAAACTCTCTCTTTATTTACTCACCTCGGAGGTATATTAACCTAAACTCTCTCTTTATTTACTCACCTCGGAGGTATATTAACCTAAACTCTCTCTTTATTTACTCACCTCGGAGGTATATTAACCTAAACTCTCTCTTTATTTACTCACCTCGGAGGTATATTAACCTAAACTCTCTCTTTATTTACTCACCTCGGGGGTATATTAACCTAAACTCTCTCTTTATTTACTCACCTCGGAGGTATATTAACCTAAACTCTCTCTTTATTTACTCACCTCGGAGGTATATTAACCTAAACTCTCTCTTTATTTACTCACCTCGGAGGTATATTAACCTAAACTCTCTCTTTATTTACTCACCTCGGAGGTATATTAACCTAAACTCTCTCTTTATTTACTCACCTCGGGGGTATATTAACCTGAACTACTCTCTCTTTATTTACTCACCTCGGAGGTATATTAACCTGAACTACTCCCTCTTTATTTACTCACCTCGGAGGTATATTAACCTAAACTCTCTCTTTATTTACTCACCTCGGAGGTATATTAACCTAAACTCTCTCTTTATTTACTCACCTCGGAGGTATATTAACCTGAACTCTCTCTTTATTTACTCACCTCGGAGGTATATTAACCTAAACTCTCTCTTTATTTACTCACCTCGGAGGTATATTAACCTAAACTCTCTCTTTATTTACTCACCTCGGAGGTATATTAACCTAAACTCTCTCTTTATTTACTCACCTCGGGGGTATATTAACCTGAACTCCCTCTTTATTTACTCACCTCGGAGGTATATTAACCTGAACTACTCCCTCTTTATTTACTCACCTCGGAGGTATATTAACCTGAACTCTCTCTTTATTTACTCACCTCGGAGGTATATTAACCTAAACTCTCTCTTTATTTACTCACCTCGGGGGTATATTAACCTAAACTCCCTCTTTATTTACTCACCTCGGAGGTATATTAACCTAAACTCTCTCTTTATTTACTCACCTCGGAGGTATATTAACCTAAACTCTCTCTTTATTTACTCACCTCGGGGGTATATTAACCTAAACTCCCTCTTTATTTACTCACCTCGGAGGTATATTAACCTAAACTCTCTCTTTATTTACTCACCTCGGAGGTATATTAACCTAAACTCCCTCTTTATTTACTCACCTCGGGGGTATATTAACCTAAACTCCCTCTTTATTTACTCACCTCGGAGGTATATTAACCTAAACTCCCTCTTTATTTACTCACCTCGAAGGTATATTAACCTGAACTACTCCCTCTTTATTTACTCACCTCGGAGGCATATTAACCTGAACTACTCCCTCTTTATTTACTCACCTCGGAGGTATATTAACCTAAACTCTCTCTTTATTTACTCACCTCGGGGGTATATTAACCTAAACTCCCTCTTTATTTACTCACCTCGGGGGTATATTAACCTAAACTCCCTCTTTATTTACTCACCTCGGAGGTATATTAACCTAAACTCCCTCTTTATTTACTCACCTCGGAGGTATATTAACCTGAACTACTCCCACTTTATTTACTCACCTCGGGGGTATATTAACCTGAACTACTCCCTCTTTATTTACTCACCTCGGGGGTATATTAACCTAAACTCTCTCTTTATTTACTCACCTCGGAGGTATATTAACCTGAACTACTCCCTCTTTATTTACTCACCTCGGGGGTATATTAACCTGAACTACTCCCTCTTTATTTACTCACCTCGGAGGTATATTAACCTAAACTCTCTCTTTATTTACTCACCTCGGAGGTATATTAACCTGAACTCCCTCTTTATTTACTCACCTCGGAGGTATATTAACCTGAACTCCCTCTTTATTTACTCACCTCGGAGGTATATTAACCTGAACTACTCCCTCTTTATTTACTCACCTCGGAGGTATATTAACCTGAACTACTCCCTCTTTATTTACTCACCTCGGAGGTATATTAACCTGAACTACTCCCTCTTTATTTACTCACCTCGGAGGTATATTAACCTGAACTACTCCCTCTTTATTTACTCACCTCGGAGGTATATTAACCTAAACTCTCTCTTTATTTACTCACCTCGGAGGTATATTAACCTAAACTCCCTCTTTATTTACTCACAACGGAGGTATATTAACCTAAACTCTCTCTTTATTTACTCACCTCGGAGGTATATTAACCTAAACTCCCTCTTTATTTACTCACCTCGGAGGTATATTAACCTAAACTCCCTCTTTATTTACTCACCTCGGAGGTATATTAACCTGAACTACTCCCTCTTTATTTACTCACCTCGGAGGTATATTAACCTGAACTACTCCCTCTTTATTTACTCACCTCGGAGGTATATTAACCTGAACTACTCCCTCTTTATTTACTCACCTCGGAGGTATATTAACCTGAACTACTCCCTCTTTATTTACTCACCTCGGAGGTATATTAACCTGAACTCCCTCTTTATTTACTCACCTCGGAGGTATATTAACCTGAACTCCCTCTTTATTTACTCACCTCGGAGGTATATTAACCTGAACTACTCCCTCTTTATTTACTCACCTCGGAGGTATATTAACCTGAACTACTCCCTCTTTATTTACTCACCTCGGAGGTATATTAACCTGAACTACTCCCTCTTTATTTACTCACCTCGGAGGTATATTAACCTAAACTCTCTCTTTATTTACTGACCTCGGGGGTATATTAACCTGAACTCTCTCTTTATTTACTCACCTCGGAGGTATATTAACCTGAACTACTCCCTCTTTATTTACTCACCTCGGAGGTATATTAACCTGAACTCCCTCTTTATTTACTCACCTCGGAGGTATATTAACCTGAACTCCCTCTTTATTTACTCACCTCGGAGGTATATTAACCTGAACTACTCCCTCTTTATTTACTCACCTCGGAGGTATATTAACCTGAACTACTCCCTCTTTATTTACTCACCTCGGAGGTATATTAACCTGAACTACTCCCTCTTTATTTACTCACCTCGGAGGTATATTAACCTAAACTCTCTCTTTATTTACTGACCTCGGGGGTATATTAACCTGAACTCTCTCTTTATTTACTCACCTCGGAGGTATATTAACCTGAACTACTCCCTCTTTATTTACTCACCTCGGAGGTATATTAACCTAAACTCCCTCTTTATTTACTCACCTCGGAGGTATATTAACCTAAACTCTCTCTTTATTTACTCACCTCGGAGGTATATTAACCTAAACTCTCTCTTTATTTACTCACCTCGGAGGTATATTAACCTAAACTCCCTCTTTATTTACTCACCTCGGAGGTATATTAACCTAAACTCTCTCTTTATTTACTCACCTCGGAGGTATATTAACCTAAACTCTCTCTTTATTTACTCACCTCGGAGGTATATTAACCTAAACTCCCTCTTTATTTACTCACCTCGGGGGTATATTAACCTAAACTCCCTCTTTATTTACTCACCTCGGAGGTATATTAACCTAAACTCCCTCTTTATTTACTCACCTCGGAGGTATATTAACCTGAACTACTCCCTCTTTATTTACTCACCTCGGAGGTATATTAACCTGAACTACTCCCTCTTTATTTACTCACCTCGGAGGTATATTAACCTAAACTCTCTCTTTATTTACTCACCTCGGGGGTATATTAACCTAAACTCCCTCTTTATTTACTCACCTCGGGGGTATATTAACCTAAACTCCCTCTTTATTTACTCACCTCGGAGGTATATTAACCTAAACTCCCTCTTTATTTACTCACCTCGGAGGTATATTAACCTGAACTACTCCCTCTTTATTTACTCACCTCGGAGGTATATTAACCTGAACTACTCCCTCTTTATTTACTCACCTCGGAGGTATATTAACCTAAACTCTCTCTTTATTTACTCACCTCGGAGGTATATTAACCTGAACTCCCTCTTTATTTACTCACCTCGGAGGTATATTAACCTGAACTCCCTCTTTATTTACTCACCTCGGAGGTATATTAACCTGAACTACTCCCTCTTTATTTACTCACCTCGGAGGTATATTAACCTGAACTACTCCCTCTTTATTTACTCACCTCGGAGGTATATTAACCTGAACTACTCCCTCTTTATTTACTCACCTCGGAGGTATATTAACCTGAACTACTCCCTCTTTATTTACTCACCTCGGAGGTATATTAACCTGAACTACTCCCTCTTTATTTACTCACCTCGGAGGTATATTAACCTAAACTCCCTCTTTATTTACTCACCTCGGAGGTATATTAACCTAAACTCTCTCTTTATTTACTCACCTCGGAGGTATATTAACCTAAACTCCCTCTTTATTTACTCACCTCGGAGGTATATTAACCTAAACTCTCTCTTTATTTACTCACCTCGGAGGTATATTAACCTAAACTCCCTCTTTATTTACTCACCTCGGAGGTATATTAACCTAAACTCTCTCTTTATTTACTCACCTCGGAGGTATATTAACCTAAACTCCCTCTTTATTTACTCACCTCGGAGGTATATTAACCTAAACTCTCTCTTTATTTACTCACCTCGGAGGTATATTAACCTGAACTACTCCCTCTTTATTTACTCACCTCGGAGGTATATTAACCTAAACTCCCTCTTTATTTACTCACCTCGGAGGTATATTAACCTAAACTCTCTCTTTATTTACTCACCTCGGAGGTATATTAACCTAAACTCTCTCTTTATTTACTCACCTCGGAGGTATATTAACCTGAACTACTCCCTCTTTATTTACTCACCTCGGGGGTATATTAACCTAAACTCTCTCTTTATTTACTCACCTCGGAGGTATATTAACCTGAACTCCCTCTTTATTTACTCACCTCGGAGGTATATTAACCTGAACTCCCTCTTTATTTACTCACCTCGGAGGTATATTAACCTAAACTCTCTCTTTATTTACTCACCTCGGAGGTATATTAACCTGAACTACTCCCTCTTTATTTACTCACCTCGGAGGTATATTAACCTGAACTACTCCCTCTTTATTTACTCACCTCGGAGGTATATTAACCTAAACTCCCTCTTTATTTACTCACCTCGGAGGTATATTAACCTAAACTCCCTCTTTATTTACTCACCTCGGAGGTATATTAACCTAAACTCTCTCTTTATTTACTCACCTCGGGGGTATATTAACCTGAACTACTCCCTCTTTATTTACTCACCTCGGAGGTATATTAACCTAAACTCTCTCTTTATTTACTCACCTCGGAGGTATATTAACCTGAACTACTCCCTCTTTATTTACTCACCTCGGAGGTATATTAACCTAAACTCTCTCTTTATTTACTCACCTCGGAGGTATATTAACCTGAACTACTCCCTCTTTATTTACTCACCTCGGGGGTATATTAACCTGAACTACTCCCTCTTTATTTACTCACCTCGGAGGTATATTAACCTAAACTCTCTCTTTATTTACTCACCTCGGGGGTATATTAACCTGAACTACTCTCTCTTTATTTACTCACCTCGGGGGTATATTAACCTAAACTCTCTCTTTATTTACTCACCTCGGAGGTATATTAACCTAAACTCTCTCTTTATTTACTCACCTCGGAGGTATATTAACCTGAACTACTCCCTCTTTATTTACTCACCTCGGGGTATATTAACCTGAACTACTCCCTCTTTATTTACTCACCTCGGAGGTATATTAACCTAAACTCTCTCTTTATTTACTCACCTCGGAGGTATATTAACCTGAACTACTCCCTCTTTATTTACTCACCTCGGAGGTATATTAACCTAAACTCCCTCTTTATTTACTCACCTCGGAAGTATATTAACCTAAACTCCCTCTTTATTTACTCACCTCGGAGGTATATTAACCTGAACTACTCCCTCTTTATTTACTCACCTCGGAGGTATATTAACCTGAACTCTCTCTTTATTTACTCACCTCGGGGGTATATTAACCTAAACTCTCTCTTTATTTACTCACCTCGGAGGTATATTAACCTGAACTACTCCCTCTTTATTTACTCACCTCGGAGGTATATTAACCTAAACTCTCTCTTTATTTACTCACCTCGGAGGTATATTAACCTAAACTCTCTCTTTATTTACTCACCTCGGAGGTATATTAACCTAAACTCTCTCTTTATTTACTCACCTCGGAGGTATATTAACCTGAACTACTCCTTCTTTATTTACTCACCTCGGAGGTATATTAACCTAAACTCCCTCTTTATTTACTCACCTCGGAGGTATATTAACCTGAACTACTCCCTCTTTATTTACTCACCTCGGGGGTATATTAACCTAAACTCCCTCTTTATTTACTCACCTCGGAGGTATATTAACCTGAACTCTCTCTTTATTTACTCACCTCGGAGGTATATTAACCTGAACTCTCTCTTTATTTACTCACCTCGGGGGTATATTAACCTAAACTCTCTCTTTATTTACTCACCTCGGAGGTATATTAACCTGAACTACTCCCTCTTTATTTACTCACCTCGGAGGTATATTAACCTAAACTCTCTCTTTATTTACTCACCTCGGAGGTATATTAACCTGAACTACTCCCTCTTTATTTACTCACCTCGGAGGTATATTAACCTAAACTCTCTCTTTATTTACTCACCTCGGGGGTATATTAACCTGAACTCTCTCTTTATTTACTCACCTCGGGGGTATATTAACCTAAACTCTCTCTTTATTTACTCACCTCGGGGGTATATTAACCTAAACTCCCTCTTTATTTACTCACCTCGGAGGTATATTAACCTAAACTCTCTCTTTATTTACTCACCTCGGGGGTATATTAACCTGAACTACTCCCTCTTTATTTACTCACCTCGGAGGTATATTAACCTGAACTACTCTCTCTTTATTTACTCACCTCGGAGGTATATTAACCTAAACTCCCTCTTTATTTACTCACCTCGGAGGTATATTAACCTAAACTCTCTCTTTATTTACTCACCTCGGAGGTATATTAACCTAAACTCCCTCTTTATTTACTCACCTCGGGGGTATATTAACCTAAACTATATCTTTATTTACTCACCTCGGGGGTATATTAACCTAAACTATATCTTTATTTACTCACCTCGGGGGTATATTAACCTGAACTCTCTCTTTATTTACTCACCTCGGAGGTATATTAACCTAAACTCTCTCTTTATTTACTCACCTCGGAGGTATATTAACCTAAACTCTCTCTTTATTTACTCACCTCGGAGGTATATTAACCTAAACTCTCTCTTTATTTACTCACCTCGGGGGTATATTAACCTGAACTCTCTCTTTATTTACTCACCTCGGAGGTATATTAACCTGAACTCTCTCTTTATTTACTCACCTCGGGGTATATTAACCTGAACTCCCTCTTTATTTACTCACCTCGGAGGTATATTAACCTAAACTCCCTCTTTATTTACTCACCTCGGAGGTATATTAACCTAAACTCTCTCTTTATTTACTCACCTCGGAGGTATATTAACCTGAACTACTCCCTCTTTATTTACTCACCTCGGAGGTATATTAACCTGAACTACTCCCTCTTTATTTACTCACCTCGGAGGTATATTAACCTGAACTACTCCCTCTTTATTTACTCACCTCGGAGGTATATTAACCTGAACTACTCCCTCTTTATTTACTCACCTCGGAGGTATATTAACCTAAACTCCCTCTTTATTTACTCACCTCGGGGTATATTAACCTGAACTCCCTCTTTATTTACTCACCTCGGAGGTATATTAACCTGAACTACTCCCTCTTTATTTACTCACCTCGGAGGTATATTAACCTAAACTCTCTCTTTATTTACTCACCTCGGGGTATATTAACCTGAACTCCCTCTTTATTTACTCACCTCGGAGGTATATTAACCTGAACTACTCCCTCTTTATTTACTCACCTCGGAGGTATATTAACCTAAACTCTCTCTTTATTTACTCACCTCGGAGGTATATTAACCTGAACTACTCCCTCTTTATTTACTCACCTCGGAGGTATATTAACCTGAACTCTCTCTTTATTTACTCACCTCGGAGGTATATTAACCTAAACTCCCTCTTTATTTACTCACCTCGGAGGTATATTAACCTGAACTACTCCCTCTTTATTTACTCACCTCGGAGGTATATTAACCTAAACTCTCTCTTTATTTACTCACCTCGGAGGTATATTAACCTGAACTACTCCCTCTTTATTTACTCACCTCGGAGGTATATTAACCTAAACTCTCTCTTTATTTACTCACCTCGGAGGTATATTAACCTGAACTACTCCCTCTTTATTTACTCACCTCGGAGGTATATTAACCTAAACTCTCTCTTTATTTACTCACCTCGGAGGTATATTAACCTAAACTCTCTCTTTATTTACTCACCTCGGAGGTATATTAACCTAAACTCCCTCTTTATTTACTCACCTCGGGGGTATATTAACCTAAACTCTCTCTTTATTTACTCACCTCGGAGGTATATTAACCTAAACTCTCTCTTTATTTACTCACCTCGGAGGTATATTAACCTAAACTCTCTCTTTATTTACTCACCTCGGAGGTATATTAACCTGAACTACTCCCTCTTTATTTACTCACCTCGGAGGTATATTAACCTAAACTCTCTCTTTATTTACTCACCTCGGAGGTATATTAACCTAAACTCTCTCTTTATTTACTCACCTCGGAGGTATATTAACCTAAACTCTCTCTTTATTTACTCACCTCGGAGGTATATTAACCTAAACTCCCTCTTTATTTACTCACCTCGGAGGTATATTAACCTAAACTCCCTCTTTATTTACTCACCTCGGGGTATATTAACCTGAACTCCCTCTTTATTTACTCACCTCGGGGTATATTAACCTGAACTACTCCCTCTTTATTTACTCACCTCGGAGGTATATTAACCTGAACTACTCCCTCTTTATTTACTCACCTCGGAGGTATATTAACCTAAACTCTCTCTTTATTTACTCACCTCGGAGGTATATTAACCTAAACTCTCTCTTTATTTACTCACCTCGGAGGTATATTAACCTAAACTCCCTCTTTATTTACTCACCTCGGGGTATATTAACCTGAACTCCCTCTTTATTTACTCACCTCGGAGGTATATTAACCTAAACTCCCTCTTTATTTACTCACCTCGGAGGTATATTAACCTAAACTCTCTCTTTATTTACTCACCTCGGGGGTATATTAACCTGAACTACTCCCTCTTTATTTACTCACCTCGGGGGTATATTAACCTGAACTCCCTCTTTATTTACTCACCTCGGGGTATATTAACCTGAACTCCCTCTTTATTTACTCACCTCGGGGTATATTAACCTGAACTCTCTCTTTATTTACTCACCTCGGAGGTATATTAACCTAAACTCCCTCTTTATTTACTCACCTCGGAGGTATATTAACCTGAACTACTCCCTCTTTATTTACTCACCTCGGGGGTATATTAACCTGAACTCCCTCTTTATTTACTCACCTCGGGGTATATTAACCTGAACTCCCTCTTTATTTACTCACCTCGGGGGTATATTAACCTGAACTCCCTCTTTATTTACTCACCTCGGGGTATATTAACCTGAACTCTCTCTTTATTTACTCACCTCGGAGGTATATTAACCTAAACTCCCTCTTTATTTACTCACCTCGGAGGTATATTAACCTGAACTACTCCCTCTTTATTTACTCACCTCGGAGGTATATTAACCTAAACTCTCTCTTTATTTACTCACCTCGGAGGTATATTAACCTGAACTACTCCCTCTTTATTTACTCACCTCGGAGGTATATTAACCTAAACTCTCTCTTTATTTACTCACCTCGGAGGTATATTAACCTAAACTCTCTCTTTATTTACTCACCTCGGAGGTATATTAACCTAAACTCCCTCTTTATTTACTCACCTCGGGGTATATTAACCTGAACTCCCTCTTTATTTACTCACCTCGGAGGTATATTAACCTAAACTCCCTCTTTATTTACTCACCTCGGAGGTATATTAACCTAAACTCTCTCTTTATTTACTCACCTCGGGGGTATATTAACCTGAACTACTCCCTCTTTATTTACTCACCTCGGGGGTATATTAACCTGAACTCCCTCTTTATTTACTCACCTCGGAGGTATATTAACCTAAACTCTCTCTTTATTTACTCACCTCGGAGGTATATTAACCTAAACTCTCTCTTTATTTACTCACCTCGGGGGTATATTAACCTGAACTCCCTCTTTATTTACTCACCTCGGAGGTATATTAACCTGAACTATATCTTTATTTACTCACCTCGGGGGTATATTAACCTGAACTCCCTCTTTATTTACTCACCTCGGAGGTATATTAACCTGAACTACTCTCTCTTTATTTACTCACCTCGGGGGTATATTAACCTGAACTCCCTCTTTATTTACTCACCTCGGAGGTATATTAACCTGAACTATATCTTTATTTACTCACCTCGGGGGTATATTAACCTGAACTCCCTCTTTATTTACTCACCTCGGAGGTATATTAACCTGAACTACTCTCTCTTTATTTACTCACCTCGGGGGTATATTAACCTGAACTCCCTCTTTATTTACTCACCTCGGAGGTATATTAACCTGAACTATATCTTTATTTACTCACCTCGGGGGTATATTAACCTGAACTCCCTCTTTATTTACTCACCTCGGAGGTATATTAACCTGAACTACTCCCTCTTTATTTACTCACCTCGGAGGTATATTAACCTAAACTCTCTCTTTATTTACTCACCTCGGAGGTATATTAACCTGAACTATATCTTTATTTACTCACCTCGGGGGTATATTAACCTGAACTCCCTCTTTATTTACTCACCTCGGAGGTATATTAACCTGAACTATATCTTTATTTACTCACCTCGGGGGTATATTAACCTGAACTCCCTCTTTATTTACTCACCTCGGAGGTATATTAACCTAAACTACTCCCTCTTTATTTACTCACCTCGGAGGTATATTAACCTAAACTCCCTCTTTATTTACTCACCTCGGAGGTATATTAACCTGAACTATATCTTTATTTACTCACCTCGGGGGTATATTAACCTGAACTCCCTCTTTATTTACTCACCTCGGAGGTATATTAACCTGAACTATATCTTTATTTACTCACCTCGGGGGTATATTAACCTGAACTCCCTCTTTATTTACTCACCTCGGAGGTATATTAACCTGAACTACTCCCTCTTTATTTACTCACCTCGGAGGTATATTAACCTGAACTACTCCCTCTTTATTTACTCACCTCGGAGGTATATTAACCTAAACTCTCTCTTTATTTACTCACCTCGGAGGTATATTAACCTAAACTCTCTCTTTATTTACTCACCTCGGAGGTATATTAACCTAAACTCTCTCTTTATTTACTCACCTCGGAGGTATATTAACCTAAACTCTCTCTTTATTTACTCACCTCGGAGGTATATTAACCTAAACTCTCTCTTTATTTACTCACCTCGGAGGTATATTAACCTAAACTCTCTCTTTATTTACTCACCTCGGAGGTATATTAACCTAAACTCTCTCTTTATTTACTCACCTCGGAGGTATATTAACCTAAACTCTCTCTTTATTTACTCACCTCGGAGGTATATTAACCTAAACTCTCTCTTTATTTACTCACCTCGGAGGTATATTAACCTAAACTCTCTCTTTATTTACTCACCTCGGAGGTATATTAACCTAAACTCCCTCTTTATTTACTCACCTCGGAGGTATATTAACCTAAACTCTCTCTTTATTTACTCACCTCGGAGGTATATTAACCTAAACTCTCTCTTTATTTACTCACCTCGGAGGTATATTAACCTAAACTCTCTCTTTATTTACTCACCTCGGAGGTATATTAACCTGAACTACTCCCTCTTTATTTACTCACCTCGGAGGTATATTAACCTAAACTCCCTCTTTATTTACTCACCTCGGAGGTATATTAACCTGAACTACTCCCTCTTTATTTACTCACCTCGGAGGTATATTAACCTAAACTCCCTCTTTATTTACTCACCTCGGAGGTATATTAACCTGAACTACTCTCTCTTTATTTACTCACCTCGGGGGTATATTAACCTAAACTCCCTCTTTATTTACTCACCTCGGAGGTATATTAACCTGAACTCCCTCTTTATTTACTCACCTCGGGGGTATATTAACCTAAACTCCCTCTTTATTTACTCACCTCGGAGGTATATTAACCTAAACTCTCTCTTTATTTACTCACCTCGGAGGTATATTAACCTAAACTCTCTCTTTATTTACTCACCTCGGAGGTATATTAACCTGAACTACTCCCTCTTTATTTACTCACCTCGGAGGTATATTAACCTAAACTCCCTCTTTATTTACTCACCTCGGAGGTATATTAACCTGAACTACTCTCTCTTTATTTACTCACCTCGGAGGTATATTAACCTAAACTCCCTCTTTATTTACTCACCTCGGAGGTATATTAACCTGAACTCCCTCTTTATTTACTCACCTCGGGGGTATATTAACCTGAACTACTCTCTCTTTATTTACTCACCTCGGAGGTATATTAACCTAAACTCCCTCTTTATTTACTCACCTCGGAGGTATATTAACCTGAACTCCCTCTTTATTTACTCACCTCGGGGGTATATTAACCTAAACTCCCTCTTTATTTACTCACCTCGGGGGTATATTAACCTAAACTCCCTCTTTATTTACTCACCTCGGAGGTATATTAACCTGAACTACTCTCTCTTTATTTACTCACCTCGGAGGTATATTAACCTAAACTCCCTCTTTATTTACTCACCTCGGAGGTATATTAACCTGAACTCCCTCTTTATTTACTCACCTCGGGGGTATATTAACCTAAACTCCCTCTTTATTTACTCACCTCGGAGGTATATTAACCTGAACTCCCTCTTTATTTACTCACCTCGGGGGTATATTAACCTAAACTCCCTCTTTATTTACTCACCTCGGGGGTATATTAACCTAAACTATATCTTTATTTACTCACCTCGGAGGTATATTAACCTAAACTCTCTCTTTATTTACTCACCTCGGAGGTATATTAACCTGAACTACTCCCTCTTTATTTACTCACCTCGGAGGTATATTAACCTAAACTCCCTCTTTATTTACTCACCTCGGAGGTATATTAACCTAAACTCCCTCTTTATTTACTCACCTCGGAGGTATATTAACCTAAACTCTCTCTTTATTTACTCACCTCGGAGGTATATTAACCTAAACTATATCTTTATTTACTCACCTCGGAGGTATATTAACCTAAACTCTCTCTTTATTTACTCACCTCGGAGGTATATTAACCTGAACTACTCCCTCTTTATTTACTCACCTCGGAGGTATATTAACCTAAACTCTCTCTTTATTTACTCACCTCGGGGGTATATTAACCTAAACTCCCTCTTTATTTACTCACCTCGGAGGTATATTAACCTAAACTCCCTCTTTATTTACTCACCTCGGAGGTATATTAACCTAAACTCTCTCTTTATTTACTCACCTCGGGGGTATATTAACCTAAACTCTCTCTTTATTTACTCACCTCGGGGGTATATTAACCTAAACTCCCTCTTTATTTACTCACCTCGGAGGTATATTAACCTAAACTCCCTCTTTATTTACTCACCTCGGAGGTATATTAACCTAAACTCCCTCTTTATTTACTCACCTCGGAGGTATATTAACCTAAACTCTCTCTTTATTTACTCACCTCGGGGGTATATTAACCTAAACTCCCTCTTTATTTACTCACCTCGGAGGTATATTAACCTAAACTCCCTCTTTATTTACTCACCTCGGAGGTATATTAACCTAAACTCCCTCTTTATTTACTCACCTCGGGGGTATATTAACCTAAACTCCCTCTTTATTTACTCACCTCGGAGGTATATTAACCTAAACTCCCTCTTTATTTACTCACCTCGGGGGTATATTAACCTAAACTCCCTCTTTATTTACTCACCTCGGAGGTATATTAACCTAAACTCCCTCTTTATTTACTCACCTCGGAGGTATATTAACCTAAACTCCCTCTTTATTTACTCGCCTCGGAGGTATATTAACCTAAACTCTCTCTTTATTTACTCACCTCGGGGGTATATTAACCTAAACTCCCTCTTTATTTACTCACCTCGGAGGTATATTAACCTAAACTCTCTCTTTATTTACTCACCTCGGGGGTATATTAACCTGAACTCTCTCTTTATTTACTCACCTCGGAGGTATATTAACCTAAACTCTCTCTTTATTTACTCACCTCGGAGGTATATTAACCTAAACTCTCTCTTTATTTACTCACCTCGGGGGTATATTAACCTGAACTACTCCCTCTTTATTTACTCACCTCGGGGGTATATTAACCTGAACTACTCCCTCTTTATTTACTCACCTCGGAGGTATATTAACCTAAACTCTCTCTTTATTTACTCACCTCGGAGGTATATTAACCTGAACTACTCCCTCTTTATTTACTCACCTCGGGGGTATATTAACCTAAACTCTCTCTTTATTTACTCACCTCGGAGGTATATTAACCTGAACTCTCTCTTTATTTACTCACCTCGGAGGTATATTAACCTGAACTACTCCCTCTTTATTTACTCACCTCGGGGGTATATTAACCTGAACTACTCTCTCTTTATTTACTCACCTCGGAGGTATATTAACCTGAACTACTCCCTCTTTATTTACTCACCTCGGAGGTATATTAACCTGAACTCTCTCTTTATTTACTCACCTCGGAGGTATATTAACCTAAACTCTCTCTTTATTTACTCACCTCGGGGGTATATTAACCTAAACTCCCTCTTTATTTACTCACCTCGGGGGTATATTAACCTAAACTCTCTCTTTATTTACTCACCTCGGGGGTATATTAACCTAAATTCCCTCTTTATTTACTCACCTCGGGGGTATATTAACCTAAACTCCCTCTTTATTTACTCACCTCGGGGGTATATTAACCTAAACTCCCTCTTTATTTACTCACCTCGGAGGTATATTAACCTAAACTCTCTCTTTATTTACTCACCTCGGGGGTATATTAACCTGAACTACTCTCTCTTTATTTAATCACCTCGGAGGTATATTAACCTAAACTCTCTCTTTATTTACTCACCTCGGAGGTATATTAACCTAAACTCCCTCTTTATTTACTCACCTCGGAGGTATATTAACCTAAACTCTCTCTTTATTTACTCACCTCGGAGGTATATTAACCTAAACTCTCTCTTTATTTACTCACCTCGGAGGTATATTAACCTAAACTCCCTCTTTATTTACTCACCTCGGAGGTATATTAACCTAAACTCTCTCTTTATTTACTCACCTCGGAGGTATATTAACCTGAACTACTCTCTCTTTATTTACTCACCTCGGAGGTATATTAACCTAAACTCCCTCTTTATTTACTCACCTCGGAGGTATATTAACCTAAACTCTCTCTTTATTTACTCACCTCGGAGGTATATTAACCTAAACTCCCTCTTTATTTACTCACCTCGGGGGTATATTAACCTAAACTCTCTCTTTATTTACTCACCTCGGGGGTATATTAACCTGAACTACTCCCTCTTTATTTACTCACCTCGGGGGTATATTAACCTAAACTCTCTCTTTATTTACTCACCTCGGGGGTATATTAACCTAAACTCTCTCTTTATTTACTCACCTCGGAGGTATATTAACCTAAACTCTCTCTTTATTTACTCACCTCGGGGGTATATTAACCTAAACTCCCTCTTTATTTACTCACCTCGGGGGTATATTAACCTAAACTCTCTCTTTATTTACTCACCTCGGGGGTATATTAACCTAAACTCTCTCTTTATTTACTCACCTCGGAGGTATATTAACCTAAACTCCCTCTTTATTTACTCACCTCGGGGGTATATTAACCTAAACTCTCTCTTTATTTACTCACCTCGGGGGTATATTAACCTGAACTACTCCCTCTTTATTTACTCACCTCGGGGGTATATTAACCTAAACTCTCTCTTTATTTACTCACCTCGGGGGTATATTAACCTAAACTCTCTCTTTATTTACTCACCTCGGAGGTATATTAACCTAAACTCTCTCTTTATTTACTCACCTCGGGGGTATATTAACCTAAACTCCCTCTTTATTTACTCACCTCGGAGGTATATTAACCTAAACTCCCTCTTTATTTACTCACCTCGGAGGTATATTAACCTAAACTCTCTCTTTATTTACTCACCTCGGAGGTATATTAACCTGAACTACTCCCTCTTTATTTACTCACCTCGGGGGTATATTAACCTAAACTCTCTCTTTATTTACTCACCTCGGAGGTATATTAACCTAAACTCTCTCTTTATTTACTCACCTCGGGGGTATATTAACCTGAACTCTCTCTTTATTTACTCACCTCGGAGGTATATTAACCTGAACTACTCCCTCTTTATTTACTCACCTCGGAGGTATATTAACCTGAACTCTCTCTTTATTTACTCACCTCGGGGGTATATTAACCTAAACTCTCTCTTTATTTACTCACCTCGGGGGTATATTAACCTAAACTCTCTCTTTATTTACTCACCTCGGGGGTATATTAACCTAAACTCTCTCTTTATTTACTCACCTCGGGGGTATATTAACCTGAACTACTCCCTCTTTATTTACTCACCTCGGGGGTATATTAACCTGAACTCTCTCTTTATTTACTCACCTCGGAGGTATATTAACCTAAACTCCCTCTTTATTTACTCACCTCGGAGGTATATTAACCTAAACTCTCTCTTTATTTACTCACCTCGGAGGTATATTAACCTAAACTCCCTCTTTATTTACTCACCTCGGGGGTATATTAACCTAAACTCCCTCTTTATTTACTCACCTCGGGGGTATATTAACCTGAACTACTCTCTCTTTATTTACTCACCTCGGGGGTATATTAACCTAAACTCTCTCTTTATTTACTCACCTCGGAGGTATATTAACCTAAACTCTCTCTTTATTTACTCACCTCGGAGGTATATTAACCTAAACTCCCTCTTTATTTACTCACCTCGGGGGTATATTAACCTAAACTCCCTCTTTATTTACTCACCTCGGGGGTATATTAACCTGAACTACTCTCTCTTTATTTACTCACCTCGGGGGTATATTAACCTAAACTCTCTCTTTATTTACTCACCTCGGAGGTATATTAACCTAAACTCCCTCTTTATTTACTCACCTCGGGGGTATATTAACCTAAACTCCCTCTTTATTTACTCACCTCGGAGGTATATTAACCTAAACTCCCTCTTTATTTACTCACCTCGGGGGTATATTAACCTAAACTCCCTCTTTATTTACTCACCTCGGGGGTATATTAACCTGAACTACTCTCTCTTTATTTACTCACCTCGGGGGTATATTAACCTGAACTACTCCCTCTTTATTTACTCACCTCGGAGGTATATTAACCTAAACTCTCTCTTTATTTACTCACCTCGGAGGTATATTAACCTAAACTCTCTCTTTATTTACTCACCTCGGGGGTATATTAACCTAAACTCTCTCTTTATTTACTCACCTCGGGGGTATATTAACCTGAACTACTCCCTCTTTATTTACTCACCTCGGGGGTATATTAACCTGAACTCTCTCTTTATTTACTCACCTCGGAGGTATATTAACCTAAACTCCCTCTTTATTTACTCACCTCGGAGGTATATTAACCTAAACTCTCTCTTTATTTACTCACCTCGGAGGTATATTAACCTAAACTCCCTCTTTATTTACTCACCTCGGGGGTATATTAACCTAAACTCTCTCTTTATTTACTCACCTCGGGGGTATATTAACCTGAACTACTCCCTCTTTATTTACTCACCTCGGGGGTATATTAACCTAAACTCTCTCTTTATTTACTCACCTCGGAGGTATATTAACCTAAACTCTCTCTTTATTTACTCACCTCGGAGGTATATTAACCTAAACTCTCTCTTTATTTACTCACCTCGGAGGTATATTAACCTAAACTCTCTCTTTATTTACTCACCTCGGAGGTATATTAACCTAAACTCTCTCTTTATTTACTCACCTCGGAGGTATATTAACCTGAACTCTCTCTTTATTTACTCACCTCGGAGGTATATTAACCTAAACTCTCTCTTTATTTACTCACCTCGGAGGTATATTAACCTAAACTCTCTCTTTATTTACTCACCTCGGAGGTATATTAACCTAAACTCTCTCTTTATTTACTCACCTCGGAGGTATATTAACCTAAACTCTCTCTTTATTTACTCACCTCGGAGGTATATTAACCTAAACTCTCTCTTTATTTACTCACCTCGGAGGTATATTAACCTAAACTCTCTCTTTATTTACTCACCTCGGAGGTATATTAACCTAAACTCTCTCTTTATTTACTCACCTCGGAGGTATATTAACCTAAACTCTCTCTTTATTTACTCACCTCGGAGGTATATTAACCTAAACTCTCTCTTTATTTACTCACCTCGGAGGTATATTAACCTAAACTCTCTCTTTATTTACTCACCTCGGGGGTATATTAACCTGAACTCCCTCTTTATTTACTCACCTCGGGGGTATATTAACCTGAACTACTCCCTCTTTATTTACTCACCTCGGGGGTATATTAACCTAAACTCCCTCTTTATTTACTCACCTCGGAGGTATATTAACCTAAACTCTCTCTTTATTTACTCACCTCGGGGGTATATTAACCTGAACTCCCTCTTTATTTACTCACCTCGGGGGTATATTAACCTAAACTCTCTCTTTATTTACTCACCTCGGAGGTATATTAACCTAAACTCTCTCTTTATTTACTCACCTCGGGGGTATATTAACCTGAACTACTCCCTCTTTATTTACTCACCTCGGGGGTATATTAACCTAAACTCCCTCTTTATTTACTCACCTCGGAGGTATATTAACCTAAACTCTCTCTTTATTTACTCACCTCGGGGGTATATTAACCTGAACTCCCTCTTTATTTACTCACCTCGGGGGTATATTAACCTAAACTCTCTCTTTATTTACTCACCTCGGAGGTATATTAACCTAAACTCTCTCTTTATTTACTCACCTCGGGGGTATATTAACCTGAACTACTCCCTCTTTATTTACTCACCTCGGAGGTATATTAACCTAAACTCCCTCTTTATTTACTCACCTCGGGGGTATATTAACCTGAACTCCCTCTTTATTTACTCACCTCGGGGGTATATTAACCTAAACTCTCTCTTTATTTACTCACCTCGGAGGTATATTAACCTAAACTCTCTCTTTATTTACTCACCTCGGGGGTATATTAACCTGAACTACTCCCTCTTTATTTACTCACCTCGGGGGTATATTAACCTAAACTCCCTCTTTATTTACTCACCTCGGAGGTATATTAACCTAAACTCTCTCTTTATTTACTCACCTCGGGGGTATATTAACCTGAACTCCCTCTTTATTTACTCACCTCGGAGGTATATTAACCTAAACTCTCTCTTTATTTACTCACCTCGGGGGTATATTAACCTGAACTCCCTCTTTATTTACTCACCTCGGAGGTATATTAACCTAAACTCTCTCTTTATTTACTCACCTCGGAGGTATATTAACCTAAACTCTCTCTTTATTTACTCACCTCGGGGGTATATTAACCTAAACTCCCTCTTTATTTACTCACCTCGGAGGTATATTAACCTAAACTCTCTCTTTATTTACTCACCTCGGAGGTATATTAACCTAAACTCTCTCTTTATTTACTCACCTCGGAGGTATATTAACCTAAACTCTCTCTTTATTTACTCACCTCGGAGGTATATTAACCTAAACTCTCTCTTTATTTACTCACCTCGGGGGTATATTAACCTAAACTCCCTCTTTATTTACTCACCTCGGAGGTATATTAACCTAAACTCTCTCTTTATTTACTCACCTCGGGGGTATATTAACCTGAACTCCCTCTTTATTTACTCACCTCGGAGGTATATTAACCTAAACTCTCTCTTTATTTACTCACCTCGGAGGTATATTAACCTAAACTCTCTCTTTATTTACTCACCTCGGAGGTATATTAACCTAAACTCTCTCTTTATTTACTCACCTCGGGGGTATATTAACCTAAACTCCCTCTTTATTTACTCACCTCGGAGGTATATTAACCTAAACTCTCTCTTTATTTACTCACCTCGGGGGTATATTAACCTGAACTCCCTCTTTATTTACTCACCTCGGGGGTATATTAACCTAAACTCTCTCTTTATTTACTCACCTCGGAGGTATATTAACCTAAACTCTCTCTTTATTTACTCACCTCGGGGGTATATTAACCTGAACTACTCCCTCTTTATTTACTCACCTCGGGGGTATGTTAACCTAAACTCCCTCTTTATTTACTCACCTCGGAGGTATATTAACCTAAACTCTCTCTTTATTTACTCACCTCGGGGGTATATTAACCTGAACTCCCTCTTTATTTACTCACCTCGGGGGTATATTAACCTGAACTACTCCCTCTTTATTTACTCACCTCGGGGGTATATTAACCTAAACTCCCTCTTTATTTACTCACCTCGGAGGTATATTAACCTAAACTCTCTCTTTATTTACTCACCTCGGAGGTATATTAACCTAAACTCTCTCTTTATTTACTCACCTCGGGGGTATATTAACCTAAACTCCCTCTTTATTTACTCACCTCGGAGGTATATTAACCTAAACTCTCTCTTTATTTACTCACCTCGGAGGTATATTAACCAGAACTACTCCCTCTTTATTTACTCACCTCGGGGGTATATTAACCTGAACTACTCCCTCTTTATTTACTCACCTCGGGGGTATATTAACCTAAACTCCCTCTTTATTTACTCACCTCGGAGGTATATTAACCTGAACTCTCTCTTTATTTACTCACCTCGGAGGTATATTAACCTAAACTCTCTCTTTATTTACTCACCTCGGGGGTATATTAACCTAAACTCTCTCTTTATTTACTCACCTCGGAGGTATATTAACCTAAACTCTCTCTTTATTTACTCACCTCGGGGGTATATTAACCTAAACTCCCTCTTTATTTACTCACCTCGGAGGTATATTAACCTAAACTCTCTCTTTATTTACTCACCTCGGAGGTATATTAACCTAAACTCTCTCTTTATTTACTCACCTCGGGGGTATATTAACCTGAACTACTCCCTCTTTATTTACTCACCTCGGGGGTATATTAACCTAAACTCCCTCTTTATTTACTCACCTCGGGGGTATATTAACCTGTACTCTCTCTTTATTTACTCACCTCGGGGGTATATTAACCTGAACTACTCCCTCTTTATTTACTCACCTCGGGGGTATATTAACCTAAACTCCCTCTTTATTTACTCACCTCGGAGGTATATTAACCTGAACTCTCTCTTTATTTACTCACCTCGGGGGTATATTAACCTAAACTCCCTCTTTATTTACTCACCTCGGGGGTATATTAACCTAAACTCCCTCTTTATTTACTCACCTCGGAGGTATATTAACCTAAACTCTCTCTTTATTTACTCACCTCGGAGGTATATTAACCTAAACTCTCTCTTTATTTACTCACCTCGGGGGTATATTAACCTAAACTCCCTCTTTATTTACTCACCTCGGAGGTATATTAACCTAAACTCTCTCTTTATTTACTCACCTCGGAGGTATATTAACCTAAACTCTCTCTTTATTTACTCACCTCGGGGGTATATTAACCTGAACTCCCTCTTTATTTACTCACCTCGGGGGTATATTAACCTGAACTACTCCCTCTTTATTTACTCACCTCGGGGGTATATTAACCTAAACTCTCTCTTTATTTACTCACCTCGGAGGTATATTAACCTAAACTCTCTCTTTATTTACTCACCTCGGAGGTATATTAACCTAAACTCTCTCTTTATTTACTCACCTCGGAGGTATATTAACCTAAACTCCCTCTTTATTTACTCACCTCGGAGGTATATTAACCTGAACTACTCCCTCTTTATTTACTCACCTCGGGGGTATATTAACCTAAACTCCCTCTTTATTTACTCACCTCGGAGGTATATTAACCTAAACTCTCTCTTTATTTACTCACCTCGGGGGTATATTAACCTAAACTCCATCTTTATTTACTCACCTCGGGGGTATATTAACCTAAACTCCCTCTTTATTTACTCACCTCGGAGGTATATTAACCTAAACTCCCTCTTTATTTACTCACCTCGGAGGTATATTAACCTAAACTCCCTCTTTATTTACTCACCTCGGAGGTATATTAACCTAAACTCTCTCTTTATTTACTCACCTCGGGGGTATATTAACCTAAACTCCCTCTTTATTTACTCACCTCGGAGGTATATTAACCTAAACTCTCTCTTTATTTACTCACCTCGGAGGTATATTAACCTAAACTCTCTCTTTATTTACTCACCTCGGGGGTATATTAACCTGAACTCCCTCTTTATTTACTCACCTCGGGGGTATATTAACCTGAACTACTCCCTCTTTATTTACTCACCTCGGGGGTATATTAACCTAAACTCTCTCTTTATTTACTCACCTCGGAGGTATATTAACCTAAACTCTCTCTTTATTTACTCACCTCGGAGGTATATTAACCTAAACTCTCTCTTTATTTACTCACCTCGGAGGTATATTAACCTAAACTCCCTCTTTATTTACTCACCTCGGAGGTATATTAACCTGAACTACTCCCTCTTTATTTACTCACCTCGGGGGTATATTAACCTAAACTCCCTCTTTATTTACTCACCTCGGGGGTATATTAACCTAAACTCCCTCTTTATTTACTCACCTCGGGGGTATATTAACCTAAACTCCCTCTTTATTTACTCACCTCGGAGGTATATTAACCTAAACTCTCTCTTTATTTACTCACCTCGGAGGTATATTAACCTAAACTCTCTCTTTATTTACTCACCTCGGGGGTATATTAACCTAAACTCCCTCTTTATTTACTCACCTCGGAGGTATATTAACCTAAACTCTCTCTTTATTTACTCACCTCGGAGGTATATTAACCTAAACTCTCTCTTTATTTACTCACCTCGGGGGTATATTAACCTGAACTCCCTCTTTATTTACTCACCTCGGGGGTATATTAACCTGAACTACTCCCTCTTTATTTACTCACCTCGGGGGTATATTAACCTAAACTCTCTCTTTATTTACTCACCTCGGAGGTATATTAACCTAAACTCTCTCTTTATTTACTCACCTCGGAGGTATATTAACCTAAACTCTCTCTTTATTTACTCACCTCGGAGGTATATTAACCTAAACTCCCTCTTTATTTACTCACCTCGGAGGTATATTAACCTGAACTACTCCCTCTTTATTTACTCACCTCGGGGGTATATTAACCTAAACTCTCTCTTTATTTACTCACCTCGGAGGTATATTAACCTAAACTCTCTCTTTATTTACTCACCTCGGAGGTATATTAACCTAAACTCTCTCTTTATTTACTCACCTCGGAGGTATATTAACCTAAACTCTCTCTTTATTTACTCACCTCGGAGGTATATTAACCTGAACTCCCTCTTTATTTACTCACCTCGGGGGTATATTAACCTAAACTCTCTCTTTATTTACTCACCTCGGGGGTATATTAACCTGAACTACTCCCTCTTTATTTACTCACCTCGGGGGTATATTAACCTAAACTCTCTCTTTATTTACTCACCTCGGAGGTATATTAACCTGAACTCTCTCTTTATTTACTCACCTCGGAGGTATATTAACCTAAACTCTCTCTTTATTTACTCACCTCGGAGGTATATTAACCTAAACTCTCTCTTTATTTACTCACCTCGGAGGTATATTAACCTGAACTACTCCCTCTTTATTTACTCACCTCGGAGGTATATTAACCTAAACTCCCTCTTTATTTACTCACCTCGGAGGTATATTAACCTAAACTCCCTCTTTATTTACTCACCTCGGAGGTATATTAACCTGAACTACTCCCTCTTTATTTACTCACCTCGGGGGTATATTAACCTAAACTCTCTCTTTATTTACTCACCTCGGAGGTATATTAACCTGAACTACTCCCTCTTTATTTACTCACCTCGGAGGTATATTAACCTGAACTACTCCCTCTTTATTTACTCACCTCGGAGGTATATTAACCTGAACTACTCCCTCTTTATTTACTCACCTCGGAGGTATATTAACCTAAACTCTCTCTTTATTTACTCACCTCGGGGGTATATTAACCTAAACTCTCTCTTTATTTACTCACCTCGGAGGTATATTAACCTGAACTCTCTCTTTATTTACTCACCTCGGAGGTATATTAACCTAAACTCTCTCTTTATTTACTCACCTCGGAGGTATATTAACCTAAACTCTCTCTTTATTTACTCACCTCGGAGGTATATTAACCTGAACTACTCCCTCTTTATTTACTCACCTCGGAGGTATATTAACCTAAACTCCCTCTTTATTTACTCACCTCGGAGGTATATTAACCTAAACTCCCTCTTTATTTACTCACCTCGGAGGTATATTAACCTGAACTACTCCCTCTTTATTTACTCACCTCGGGGGTATATTAACCTAAACTCTCTCTTTATTTACTCACCTCGGAGGTATATTAACCTGAACTACTCCCTCTTTATTTACTCACCTCGGAGGTATATTAACCTGAACTACTCCCTCTTTATTTACTCACCTCGGAGGTATATTAACCTGAACTACTCCCTCTTTATTTACTCACCTCGGAGGTATATTAACCTGAACTACTCCCTCTTTATTTACTCACCTCGGAGGTATATTAACCTGAACTACTCCCTCTTTATTTACTCACCTCGGAGGTATATTAACCTGAACTACTCCCTCTTTATTTACTCACCTCGGAGGTATATTAACCTAAACTCCCTCTTTATTTACTCACCTCGGAGGTATATTAACCTAAACTCCCTCTTTATTTACTCACCTCGGAGGTATATTAACCTGAACTACTCCCTCTTTATTTACTCACCTCGGGGGTATATTAACCTAAACTCTCTCTTTATTTACTCACCTCGGAGGTATATTAACCTGAACTACTCCCTCTTTATTTACTCACCTCGGAGGTATATTAACCTGAACTACTCTCTCTTTATTTACTCACCTCGGGGGTATATTAACCTAAACTCTCTCTTTATTTACTCACCTCGGAGGTATATTAACCTAAACTCTCTCTTTATTTACTCACCTCGGAGGTATATTAACCTGAACTACTCTCTCTTTATTTACTCACCTCGGGGGTATATTAACCTAAACTCTCTCTTTATTTACTCACCTCGGGGGTATATTAACCTAAACTCTCTCTTTATTTACTCACCTCGGAGGTATATTAACCTGAACTACTCCCTCTTTATTTACTCACCTCGGAGGTATATTAACCTAAACTCTCTCTTTATTTACTCACCTCGGGGGTATATTAACCTGAACTACTCCCTCTTTATTTACTCACCTCGGAGGTATATTAACCTGAACTCCCTCTTTATTTACTCACCTCGGGGGTATATTAACCTGAACTACTCCCTCTTTATTTACTCACCTCGGGGGTATATTAACCTAAACTCTCTCTTTATTTACTCACCTCGGAGGTATATTAACCTAAACTCTCTCTTTATTTACTCACCTCGGAGGTATATTAACCTAAACTCTCTCTTTATTTACTCACCTCGGAGGTATATTAACCTAAACTCCCTCTTTATTTACTCACCTCGGAGGTATATTAACCTGAACTACTCCCTCTTTATTTACTCACCTCGGGGGTATATTAACCTAAACTCTCTCTTTATTTACTCACCTCGGAGGTATATTAACCTAAACTCTCTCTTTATTTACTCACCTCGGAGGTATATTAACCTAAACTCTCTCTTTATTTACTCACCTCGGAGGTATATTAACCTAAACTCCCTCTTTATTTACTCACCTCGGAGGTATATTAACCTAAACTCTCTCTTTATTTACTCACCTCGGGGGTATATTAACCTGAACTACTCCCTCTTTATTTACTCACCTCGGAGGTATATTAACCTAAACTCTCTCTTTATTTACTCACCTCGGGGGTATATTAACCTAAACTCCCTCTTTATTTACTCACCTCGGAGGTATATTAACCTAAACTCCCTCTTTATTTACTCACCTCGGAGGTATATTAACCTAAACTCTCTCTTTATTTACTCACCTCGGGGGTATATTAACCTAAACTCCCTCTTTATTTACTCACCTCGGAGGTATATTAACCTAAACTCTCTCTTTATTTACTCACCTCGGGGGTATATTAACCTGAACTACTCCCTCTTTATTTACTCACCTCGGAGGTATATTAACCTAAACTCTCTCTTTATTTACTCACCTCGGAGGTATATTAACCTAAACTCTCTCTTTATTTACTCACCTCGGAGGTATATTAACCTGAACTCTCTCTTTATTTACTCACCTCGGGGGTATATTAACCTAAACTCTCTCTTTATTTACTCACCTCGGGGGTATATTAACCTAAACTCCCTCTTTATTTACTCACCTCGGGGGTATATTAACCTGAACTCTCTCTTTATTTACTCACCTCGGGGGTATATTAACCTAAACTCTCTCTTTATTTACTCACCTCGGGGGTATATTAACCTGAACTACTCCCTCTTTATTTACTCACCTCGGAGGTATATTAACCTGAACTCTCTCTTTATTTACTCACCTCGGGGGTATATTAACCTAAACTCTCTCTTTATTTACTCACCTCGGAGGTATATTAACCTAAACTCTCTCTTTATTTACTCACCTCGGGGGTATATTAACCTGAACTACTCCCTCTTTATTTACTCACCTCGGGGGTATATTAACCTGAACTCTCTCTTTATTTACTCACCTCGGAGGTATATTAACCTGAACTACTCCCTCTTTATTTACTCACCTCGGGGGTATATTAACCTAAACTCCCTCTTTATTTACTCACCTCGGGGGTATATTAACCTGAACTACTCTCTCTTTATTTACTCACCTCGGAGGTATATTAACCTGAACTACTCTCTCTTTATTTACTCACCTCGGAGGTATATTAACCTAAACTCTCTCTTTATTTACTCACCTCGGGGGTATATTAACCTAAACTCCCTCTTTATTTACTCACCTCGGAGGTATATTAACCTGAACTCTCTCTTTATTTACTCACCTCGGGGGTATATTAACCTAAACTCCCTCTTTATTTACTCACCTCGGGGGTATATTAACCTGAACTCTCTCTTTATTTACTCACCTCGGGGGTATATTAACCTAAACTCTCTCTTTATTTACTCACCTCGGGGGTATATTAACCTGAACTACTCCCTCTTTATTTACTCACCTCGGAGGTATATTAACCTGAACTCTCTCTTTATTTACTCACCTCGGGGGTATATTAACCTAAACTCTCTCTTTATTTACTCACCTCGGAGGTATATTAACCTAAACTCTCTCTTTATTTACTCACCTCGGGGGTATATTAACCTGAACTACTCCCTCTTTATTTACTCACCTCGGGGGTATATTAACCTGAACTCTCTCTTTATTTACTCACCTCGGAGGTATATTAACCTGAACTACTCCCTCTTTATTTACTCACCTCGGGGGTATATTAACCTAAACTCCCTCTTTATTTACTCACCTCGGGGGTATATTAACCTGAACTACTCTCTCTTTATTTACTCACCTCGGAGGTATATTAACCTGAACTACTCTCTCTTTATTTACTCACCTCGGAGGTATATTAACCTAAACTCTCTCTTTATTTACTCACCTCGGGGGTATATTAACCTAAACTCCCTCTTTATTTACTCACCTCGGAGGTATATTAACCTGAACTCTCTCTTTATTTACTCACCTCGGAGGTATATTAACCTGAACTACTCCCTCTTTATTTACTCACCTCGGAGGTATATTAACCTAAACTCTCTCTTTATTTACTCACCTCGGAGGTATATTAACCTAAACTCTCTCTTTATTTACTCACCTCGGGGGTATATTAACCTGAACTACTCCCTCTTTATTTACTCACCTCGGGGGTATATTAACCTGAACTCTCTCTTTATTTACTCACCTCGGAGGTATATTAACCTGAACTCTCTCTTTATTTACTCACCTCGGGGGTATATTAACCTAAACTCTCTCTTTATTTACTCACCTCGGGGGTATATTAACCTAAACTCCCTCTTTATTTACTCACCTCGGGGGTATATTAACCTGAACTCTCTCTTTATTTACTCACCTCGGGGGTATATTAACCTAAACTCTCTCTTTATTTACTCACCTCGGGGGTATATTAACCTGAACTACTCCCTCTTTATTTACTCACCTCGGAGGTATATTAACCTGAACTCTCTCTTTATTTACTCACCTCGGGGGTATATTAACCTAAACTCTCTCTTTATTTACTCACCTCGGAGGTATATTAACCTAAACTCTCTCTTTATTTACTCACCTCGGGGGTATATTAACCTGAACTACTCCCTCTTTATTTACTCACCTCGGGGGTATATTAACCTAAACTCTCTCTTTATTTACTCACCTCGGAGGTATATTAACCTGAACTCTCTCTTTATTTACTCACCTCGGGGTATATTAACCTGAACTCTCTCTTTATTTACTCACCTCGGGGGTATATTAACCTAAACTCTCTCTTTATTTACTCACCTCGGAGGTATATTAACCTAAACTCTCTCTTTATTTACTCACCTCGGAGGTATATTAACCTGAACTCTCTCTTTATTTACTCACCTCGGGGGTATATTAACCTAAACTCTCTCTTTATTTACTCACCTCGGAGGTATATTAACCTAAACTCTCTCTTTATTTACTCACCTCGGGGGTATATTAACCTGAACTACTCCCTCTTTATTTACTCACCTCGGGGGTATATTAACCTAAACTACTCTGTCTTTATTTACTCACCTCGGGGGTATATTAACCTGAACTCTCTCTTTATTTACTCACCTCGGGGGTATATTAACCTAAACTCTCTCTTTATTTACTCACCTCGGAGGTATATTAACCTAAACTCCCTCTTTATTTACTCACCTCGGAGGTATATTAACCTGAACTACTCCATCTTTATTTACTCACCTCGGAGGTATATTAACCTAAACTCCCTCTTTATTTACTCACCTCGGAGGTATATTAACCTAAACTCTCTCTTTATTTACTCACCTCGGAGGTATATTAACCTAAACTCCCTCTTTATTTACTCACCTCGGAGGTATATTAACCTAAACTCCCTCTTTATTTACTCACCTCGGAGGTATATTAACCTAAACTCTCTCTTTATTTACTCACCTCGGAGGTATATTAACCTAAACTCCCTCTTTATTTACTCACCTCGGAGGTATATTAACCTGAACTCTCTCTTTATTTACTCACCTCGGGGGTATATTAACCTAAACTCTCTCTTTATTTACTCACCTCGGAGGTATATTAACCTAAACTCTCTCTTTATTTACTCACCTCGGGGGTATATTAACCTGAACTACTCCCTCTTTATTTACTCACCTCGGGGGTATATTAACCTAAACTACTCTGTCTTTATTTACTCACCTCGGGGGTATATTAACCTGAACTCTCTCTTTATTTACTCACCTCGGGGGTATATTAACCTAAACTCTCTCTTTATTTACTCACCTCGGAGGTATATTAACCTAAACTCCCTCTTTATTTACTCACCTCGGAGGTATATTAACCTGAACTACTCCATCTTTATTTACTCACCTCGGAGGTATATTAACCTAAACTCCCTCTTTATTTACTCACCTCGGAGGTATATTAACCTAAACTCTCTCTTTATTTACTCACCTCGGAGGTATATTAACCTAAACTCCCTCTTTATTTACTCACCTCGGAGGTATATTAACCTGAACTACTCCATCTTTATTTACTCACCTCGGAGGTATATTAACCTAAACTCTCTCTTTATTTACTCACCTCGGAGGTATATTAACCTGAACTCTCTCTTTATTTACTCACCTCGGGGGTATATTAACCTGAACTCCCTCTTTATTTACTCACCTCGGAGGTATATTAACCTAAACTCTCTCTTTATTTACTCACCTCGGAGGTATATTAACCTAAACTCTCTCTTTATTTACTCACCTCGGGGGTATATTAACCTGAACTCCCTCTTTATTTACTCACCTCGGAGGTATATTAACCTAAACTCTCTCTTTATTTACTCACCTCGGAGGTATATTAACCTAAACTCTCTCTTTATTTACTCACCTCGGAGGTATATTAACCTAAACTCCCTCTTTATTTACTCACCTCGGAGGTATATTAACCTAAACTCCCTCTTTATTTACTCACCTCGGAGGTATATTAACCTGAACTACTCCCTCTTTATTTACTCACCTCGGAGGTATATTAACCTAAACTCTCTCTTTATTTACTCACCTCGGAGGTATATTAACCTGAACTACTCCCTCTTTATTTACTCACCTCGGAGGTATATTAACCTAAACTCTCTCTTTATTTACTCACCTCGGGGGTATATTAACCTGAACTCCCTCTTTATTTACTCACCTCGGAGGTATATTAACCTAAACTCTCTCTTTATTTACTCACCTCGGAGGTATATTAACCTAAACTCTCTCTTTATTTACTCACCTCGGAGGTATATTAACCTGAACTCTCTCTTTATTTACTCACCTCGGAGGTATATTAACCTGAACTACTCCCTCTTTATTTACTCACCTCGGAGGTATATTAACCTAAACTCTCTCTTTATTTACTCACCTCGGGGGTATATTAACCTAAACTCTCTCTTTATTTACTCACCTCGGAGGTATATTAACCTAAACTCCCTCTTTATTTACTCACCTCGGAGGTATATTAACCTAAACTCTCTCTTTATTTACTCACCTCGGAGGTATATTAACCTGAACTACTCCCTCTTTATTTACTCACCTCGGGGGTATATTAACCTAAACTCCCTCTTTATTTACTCACCTCGGAGGTATATTAACCTAAACTCTCTCTTTATTTACTCACCTCGGGGGTATATTAACCTAAACTCTCTTTATTTACTCACCTCGGAGGTATATTAACCTAAACTCTCTCTTTATTTACTCACCTCGGAGGTATATTAACCTGAACTACTCCCTCTTTATTTACTCACCTCGGAGGTATATTAACCTAAACTCTCTCTTTATTTACTCACCTCGGAGGTATATTAACCTAAACTCTCTCTTTATTTACTCACCTCGGAGGTATATTAACCTAAACTCTCTCTTTATTTACTCACCTCGGAGGTATATTAACCTAAACTCTCTCTTTATTTACTCACCTCGGAGGTATATTAACCTAAACTCTCTCTTTATTTACTCACCTCGGAGGTATATTAACCTAAACTCTCTCTTTATTTACTCACCTCGGAGGTATATTAACCTAAACTCTCTCTTTATTTACTCACCTCGGGGGTATATTAACCTAAACTCTCTCTTTATTTACTCACCTCGGAGGTATATTAACCTAAACTCCTCTCTTTATTTACTCACCTCGGAGGTATATTAACCTAAACTCTCTCTTTATTTACTCACCTCGGAGGTATATTAACCTAAACTCCCTCTTTATTTACTCACCTCGGGGGTATATTAACCTAAACTCTCTCTTTATTTACTCACCTCGGAGGTATATTAACCTAAACTCTCTCTTTATTTACTCACCTCGGAGGTATATTAACCTAAACTCTCTCTTTATTTACTCACCTCGGAGGTATATTAACCTAAACTCTCTCTTTATTTACTCACCTCGGAGGTATATTAACCTAAACTCTCTCTTTATTTACTCACCTCGGAGGTATATTAACCTAAACTCTCTCTTTATTTACTCACCTCGGAGGTATATTAACCTAAACTCTCTCTTTATTTACTCACCTCGGAGGTATATTAACCTAAACTCTCTCTTTATTTACTCACCTCGGAGGTATATTAACCTAAACTCTCTCTTTATTTACTCACCTCGGAGGTATATTAACCTAAACTCTCTCTTTATTTACTCACCTCGGGGGTATATTAACCTAAACTCTCTCTTTATTTACTCACCTCGGAGGTATATTAACCTAAACTCCCTCTTTATTTACTCACCTCGGAGGTATATTAACCTAAACTCTCTCTTTATTTACTCACATCGGGGGTATATTAACCTAAACTCTCTCTTTATTTACTCACCTCGGAGGTATATTAACCTGAACTCTCTCTTTATTTACTCACCTCGGGGGTATATTAACCTGAACTCTCTCTTTATTTACTCACCTCGGAGGTATATTAACCTGAACTACTCCCTCTTTATTTACTCACCTCGGGGGTATATTAACCTGAACTCTCTCTTTATTTACTCACCTCGGGGGTATATTAACCTGAACTCTCTCTTTATTTACTCACCTCGGAGGTATATTAACCTGAACTCTCTCTTTATTTACTCACCTCGGAGGTATATTAACCTGAACTACTCCCTCTTTATTTACTCACCTCGGGGGTATATTAACCTGAACTACTCCCTCTTTATTTACTCACCTCGGGGGTATATTAACCTAAACTCTCTCTTTATTTACTCACCTCGGAGGTATATTAACCTGAACTACTCCCTCTTTATTTACTCACCTCGGAGGTATATTAACCTAAACTCTCTCTTTATTTACTCACCTCGGAGGTATATTAACCTAAACTCTCTCTTTATTTACTCACCTCGGGGGTATATTAACCTAAACTCTCTCTTTATTTACTCACCTCGGGGGTATATTAACCTGAACTCTCTCTTTATTTACTCACCTCGGAGGTATATTAACCTGAACTATCTCTTTATTTACTCACCTCGGAGGTATATTAACCTGAACTACTCCCTCTTTATTTACTCACCTCGGGGGTATATTAACCTGAACTACTCCCTCTTTATTTACTCACCTCGGGGGTATATTAACCTGAACTACTCCCTCTTTATTTACTCACCTCGGAGGTATATTAACCTAAACTCTCTCTTTATTTACTCACCTCGGAGGTATATTAACCTAAACTCTCTCTTTATTTACTCACCTCGGGGGTATATTAACCTAAACTCTCTCTTTATTTACTCACCTCGGAGGTATATTAACCTGAACTCTCTCTTTATTTACTCACCTCGGAGGTATATTAACCTGAACTACTCCCTCTTTATTTACTCACCTCGGGGGTATATTAACCTGAACTACTCCCTCTTTATTTACTCACCTCGGAGGTATATTAACCTAAACTCTCTCTTTATTTACTCACCTCGGAGGTATATTAACCTAAACTCTCTCTTTATTTACTCACCTCGGGGGTATATTAACCTAAACTCTCTCTTTATTTACTCACCTCGGAGGTATATTAACCTAAACTCCCTCTTTATTTACTCACCTCGGAGGTATATTAACCTAAACTCTCTCTTTATTTACTCACCTCGGGGGTATATTAACCTAAACTCTCTCTTTATTTACTCACCTCGGGGGTATATTAACCTAAACTCTCTCTTTATTTACTCACCTCGGAGGTATATTAACCTGAACTACTCCCTCTTTATTTACTCACCTCGGAGGTATATTAACCTGAACTCTCTCTTTATTTACTCACCTCGGAGGTATATTAACCTAAACTCTCTCTTTATTTACTCACCTCGGAGGTATATTAACCTGAACTACTCCCTCTTTATTTACTCACCTCGGAGGTATATTAACCTGAACTCTCTCTTTATTTACTCACCTCGGAGGTATATTAACCTAAACTCTCTCTTTATTTACTCACATCGGGGGTATATTAACCTAAACTCTCTCTTTATTTACTCACCTCGGAGGTATATTAACCTGAACTACTCCCTCTTTATTTACTCACCTCGGAGGTATATTAACCTGAACTACTCCCTCTTTATTTACTCACCTCGGGGGTATATTAACCTAAACTCTCTCTTTATTTACTCACCTCGGGGGTATATTAACCTAAACTCTCTCTTTATTTACTCACCTCGGAGGTATATTAACCTGAACTACTCCCTCTTTATTTACTCACCTCGGAGGTATATTAACCTGAACTCTCTCTTTATTTACTCACCTCGGAGGTATATTAACCTAAACTCTCTCTTTATTTACTCACCTCGGAGGTATATTAACCTGAACTACTCCCTCTTTATTTACTCACCTCGGGGGTATATTAACCTAAACTCTCTCTTTATTTACTCACCTCGGAGGTATATTAACCTAAACTCTCTCTTTATTTACTCACCTCGGGGGTATATTAACCTAAACTCTCTCTTTATTTACTCACCTCGGAGGTATATTAACCTGAACTACTCCCTCTTTATTTACTCACCTCGGAGGTATATTAACCTGAACTCTCTCTTTATTTACTCACCTCGGAGGTATATTAACCTAAACTCTCTCTTTATTTACTCACCTCGGAGGTATATTAACCTGAACTACTCCCTCTTTATTTACTCACCTCGGGGGTATATTAACCTAAACTCCCTCTTTATTTACTCACCTCGGAGGTATATTAACCTAAACTCTCTCTTTATTTACTCACCTCGGAGGTATATTAACCTGAACTCTCTCTTTATTTACTCACCTCGGAGGTATATTAACCTGAACTCTCTCTTTATTTACTCACCTCGGAGGTATATTAACCTAAACTCTCTCTTTATTTACTCACCTCGGAGGTATATTAACCTGAACTCTCTCTTTATTTACTCACCTCGGAGGTATATTAACCTAAACTCTCTCTTTATTTACTCACCTCGGAGGTATATTAACCTGAACTCTCTCTTTATTTACTCACCTCGGGGGTATATTAACCTGAACTCTCTCTTTATTTACTCACCTCGGAAGGTATATTAACCTGAACTACTCCCTCTTTATTTACTCACCTCGGAGGTATATTAACCTAAACTCTCTCTTTATTTACTCACCTCGGAGGTATATTAACCTAAACTCTCTCTTTATTTACTCACCTCGGAGGTATATTAACCTGAACTCTCTCTTTATTTACTCATCTCGGAGGTATATTAACCTGAACTCTCTCTTTATTTACTCACCTCGGGGGTATATTAACCTAAACTCTCTCTTTATTTACTCACCTCGGAGGTATATTAACCTAAACTCTCTCTTTATTTACTCACCTCGGAGGTATATTAACCTGAACTCTCTCTTTATTTACTCATCTCGGAGGTATATTAACCTGAACTCTCTCTTTATTTACTCACCTCGGGGGTATATTAACCTAAACTCTCTCTTTATTTACTCACCTCGGGGGTATATTAACCTAAACTCTCTCTTTATTTACTCACCTCGGAGGTATATTAACCTGAACTCTCTCTTTATTTACTCATCTCGGAGGTATATTAACCTGAACTCTCTCTTTATTTACTCACCTCGGGGGTATATTAACCTAAACTCTCTCTTTATTTACTCACCTCGGAGGTATATTAACCTGAACTCTCTCTTTATTTACTCATCTCGGAGGTATATTAACCTGAACTCTCTCTTTATTTACTCACCTCGGGGGTATATTAACCTAAACTCTCTCTTTATTTACTCACCTCGGAGGTATATTAACCTAAACTCTCTCTTTATTTACTCACCTCGGAGGTATATTAACCTGAACTCTCTCTTTATTTACTCACCTCGGAGGTATATTAACCTGAACTCTCTCTTTATTTACTCACCTCGGGGGTATATTAACCTAAACTCTCTCTTTATTTACTCACCTCGGAGGTATATTAACCTAAACTCTCTCTTTATTTACTCACCTCGGAGGTATATTAACCTGAACTCTCTCTTTATTTACTCACCTCGGAGGTATATTAACCTGAACTCTCTCTTTATTTACTCACCTCGGGGGTATATTAACCTAAACTCTCTCTTTATTTACTCACCTCGGGGGTATATTAACCTAAACTCTCTCTTTATTTACTCACCTCGGAGGTATATTAACCTGAACTCTCTCTTTATTTACTCATCTCGGAGGTATATTAACCTGAACTCTCTCTTTATTTACTCACCTCGGGGGTATATTAACCTAAACTCTCTCTTTATTTACTCACCTCGGAGGTATATTAACCTAAACTCTCTCTTTATTTACTCACCTCGGAGGTATATTAACCTGAACTCTCTCTTTATTTACTCATCTCGGAGGTATATTAACCTGAACTCTCTCTTTATTTACTCACCTCGGGGGTATATTAACCTAAACTCTCTCTTTATTTACTCACCTCGGGGGTATATTAACCTAAACTCTCTCTTTATTCACTCACCTCGGGGGTATATTAACCTAAACTCTCTCTTTATTTACTCACCTCGGAGGTATATTAACCTAAACTCTCTCTTTATTTACTCACCTCGGGGGTATATTAACCTAAACTCCCTCTTTATTTACTCACCTCGGAGGTATATTAACCTAAACTCTCTCTTTATTTACTCACCTCGGGGGTATATTAACCTGAACTACTCTCTCTTTATTTACTCACCTCGGAGGTATATTAACCTAAACTCTCTCTTTATTTACTCACCTCGGGGGTATATTAACCTAAACTCTCTCTTTATTTACTCACCTCGGAGGTATATTAACCTAAACTCTCTCTTTATTTACTCACCTCGGAGGTATATTAACCTAAACTCTCTCTTTATTTACTCACCGCGGAGGTATATTAACCTGAACTACTCTCTCTTTATTTACTCACCTCGGAGGTATATTAACCTAAACTACTCCCTCTTTATTTACTCACATCGGGGGTATATTAACCTAAACTCTCTCTTTATTTACTCACCTCGGAGGTATATTAACCTGAACTCTCTCTTTATTTACTCATCTCGGAGGTATATTAACCTGAACTCTCTCTTTATTTACTCACCTCGGAGGTATATTAACCTAAACTACTCCCTCTTTATTTACTCACATCGGGGGTATATTAACCTAAACTCTCTCTTTATTTACTCACCTCGGAGGTATATTAACCTGAACTCTCTCTTTATTTACTCACCTCGGAGGTATATTAACCTAAACTACTCCCTCTTTATTTACTCACATCGGGGGTATATTAACCTAAACTACTCCCTCTTTATTTACTCACATCGGGGGTATATTAACCTAAACTCTCTCTTTATTTACTCACCTCGGAGGTATATTAACCTGAACTACTCTCTCTTTATTTACTCACCTCGGAGGTATATTAACCTAAACTACTCCCTCTTTATTTACTCACATCGGGGGTATATTAACCTAAACTCTCTCTTTATTTACTCACCTCGGAGGTATATTAACCTGAACTCTCTCTTTATTTACTCACCTCGGAGGTATATTAACCTAAACTCCCTCTTTATTTACTCACCTCGGAGGTATATTAACCTAAACTCTCTCTTTATTTACTCACCTCGGAGGTATATTAACCTGAACTACTCCCTCTTTATTTACTCACCTCGGGGGTATATTAACCTAAACTCTCTCTTTATTTACTCACCTCGGAGGTATATTAACCTGAACTCTCTCTTTATTTACTCATCTCGGAGGTATATTAACCTGAACTCTCTCTTTATTTACTCACCTCGGGGGTATATTAACCTAAACTCTCTCTTTATTTACTCACCTCGGGGGTATATTAACCTAAACTCTCTCTTTATTTACTCACCTCGGGGGTATATTAACCTAAACTCTCTCTTTATTTACTCACCTCGGAGGTATATTAACCTAAACTCTCTCTTTATTTACTCACCTCGGGGGTATATTAACCTAAACTCCCTCTTTATTTACTCACCTCGGAGGTATATTAACCTAAACTCTCTCTTTATTTACTCACCTCGGGGGTATATTAACCTGAACTACTCTCTCTTTATTTACTCACCTCGGAGGTATATTAACCTGAACTACTCTCTCTTTATTTACTCACCTCGGAGGTATATTAACCTAAACTCTCTCTTTATTTACTCACCTCGGAGGTATATTAACCTAAACTCTCTCTTTATTTACTCACCTCGGGGGTATATTAACCTAAACTCCCTCTTTATTTACTCACCTCGGAGGTATATTAACCTAAACTCTCTCTTTATTTACTCACCTCGGGGGTATATTAACCTAAACTCTCTCTTTATTTACTCACCTCGGAGGTATATTAACCTAAACTCTCTCTTTATTTACTCACGTCGGAGGTATATTAACCTAAACTCTCTCTTTATTTACTCACCTCGGGGGTATATTAACCTGAACTACTCTCTCTTTATTTACTCACCTCGGAGGTATATTAACCTAAACTCTCTCTTTATTTACTCACCTCGGGGGTATATTAACCTAAACTCTCTCTTTATTTACTCACCTCGGGGGTATATTAACCTAAACTCCCTCTTTATTTACTCACCTCGGAGGTATATTAACCTAAACTCTCTCTTTATTTACTCACCTCGGGGGTATATTAACCTGAACTACTCTCTCTTTATTTACTCACCTCGGAGGTATATTAACCTAAACTCTCTCTTTATTTACTCACCTCGGGGGTATATTAACCTAAACTCTCTCTTTATTTACTCACCTCGGAGGTATATTAACCTAAACTCTCTCTTTATTTACTCACCTCGGAGGTATATTAACCTAAACTCTCTCTTTATTTACTCACCGCGGAGGTATATTAACCTGAACTACTCTCTCTTTATTTACTCACCTCGGAGGTATATTAACCTAAACTCTCTCTTTATTTACTCACCTCGGGGGTATATTAACCTAAACTCTCTCTTTATTTACTCACCTCGGAGGTATATTAACCTAAACTCTCTCTTTATTTACTCACCTCGGAGGTATATTAACCTAAACTCTCTCTTTATTTACTCACCTCGGAGGTATATTAACCTAAACTCTCTCTTTATTTACTCACCTCGGGGGTATATTAACCTGAACTACTCTCTCTTTATTTACTCACCTCGGAGGTATATTAACCTAAACTCTCTCTTTATTTACTCACCTCGGGGGTATATTAACCTAAACTCTCTCTTTATTTACTCACCTCGGAGGTATATTAACCTAAACTCCCTCTTTATTTACTCACCTCGGGGGTATATTAACCTAAACTCTCTCTTTATTTACTCACCTCGGAGGTATATTAACCTAAACTCTCTCTTTATTTACTCACCGCGGAGGTATATTAACCTGAACTACTCCCTCTTTATTTACTCACCTCGGGGGTATATTAACCTGAACTCCCTCTTTATTTACTCACCTCGGAGGTATATTAACCTAAACTCTCTCTTTATTTACTCACCTCGGAGGTATATTAACCTGAACTACTCCCTCTTTATTTACTCACCTCGGGGGTATATTAACCTAAACTCTCTCTTTATTTACTCACCTCGGAGGTATATTAACCTAAACTCTCTCTTTATTTACTCACCTCGGAGGTATATTAACCTGAACTCTCTCTTTATTTACTCATCTCGGAGGTATATTAACCTGAACTCTCTCTTTATTTACTCACCTCGGGGGTATATTAACCTAAACTCTCTCTTTATTTACTCACCTCGGGGGTATATTAACCTAAACTCTCTCTTTATTTACTCACCTCGGGGGTATATTAACCTAAACTCTCTCTTTATTTACTCACCTCGGGGGTATATTAACCTAAACTCTCTCTTTATTTACTCACCTCGGGGGTATATTAACCTAAACTCTCTCTTTATTTACTCACCTCGGAGGTATATTAACCTGAACTCTCTCTTTATTTACTCACCTCGGGGTATATTAACCTAAACTCCCTCTTTATTTACTCACCTCGGGGGTATATTAACCTAAACTCTCTCTTTATTTACTCACCTCGGAGGTATATTAACCTGAACTCCCTCTTTATTTACTCACCTCGGAGGTATATTAACCTAAACTCTCTCTTTATTTACTCACCTCGGGGGTATATTAACCTAAACTCCCTCTTTATTTACTCACCTCGGGGGTATATTAACCTAAACTCTCTCTTTATTTACTCACCTCGGAAGTATATTAACCTGAACTACTCCCTCTTTATTTACTCACCTCGGAGGTATATTAACCTAAACTCTCTCTTTATTTACTCACCTCGGAGGTATATTAACCTAAACTCTCTCTTTATTTACTCACCTCGGAGGTATATTAACCTGAACTCTCTCTTTATTTACTCATCTCGGAGGTATATTAACCTGAACTCTCTCTTTATTTACTCACCTCGGGGGTATATTAACCTAAACTCTCTCTTTATTTACTCACATCGGGGGTATATTAACCTAAACTCTCTCTTTATTTACTCACCTCGGGGGTATATTAACCTAAACTCTCTCTTTATTTACTCACCTCGGAGGTATATTAACCTAAACTCTCTCTTTATTTACTCACCTCGGAGGTATATTAACCTGAACTCTCTCTTTATTTACTCACCTCGGAGGTATATTAACCTAAACTCTCTCTTTATTTACTCACCTCGGAGGTATATTAACCTAAACTCTCTCTTTATTTACTCACCTCGGAGGTATATTAACCTGAACTACTCCCTCTTTATTTACTCACCTCGGGGTATATTAACCTAAACTCTCTCTTTATTTACTCACCTCGGGGGTATATTAACCTGAACTCTCTCTTTATTTACTCACCTCGGAAGTATATTAACCTGAACTACTCCCTCTTTATTTACTCACCTCGGGGTATATTAACCTAAACTCCCTCTTTATTTACTCACCTCGGGGGTATATTAACCTGAACTCTCTCTTTATTTACTCACCTCGGAAGTATATTAACCTGAACTACTCCCTCTTTATTTACTCACCTCGGAGGTATATTAACCTGAACTACTCCCTCTTTATTTACTCACCTCGGGGGTATATTAACCTAAACTCCCTCTTTATTTACTCACCTCGGGGTATATTAACCTGAACTACTCCCTCTTTATTTACTCACCTCGGAGGTATATTAACCTGAACTACTCCCTCTTTATTTACTCACCTCGGGGTATATTAACCTAAACTCTCTCTTTATTTACTCACCTCGGAGGTATATTAACCTAAACTCTCTCTTTATTTACTCACCTCGGAGGTATATTAACCTGAACTACTCCCTCTTTATTTACTCACCTCGGGGTATATTAACCTAAACTCTCTCTTTATTTACTCACCTCGGAGGTATATTAACCTAAACTCTCTCTTTATTTACTCACCTCGGAGGTATATTAACCTAAACTCTCTCTTTATTTACTCACCTCGGAGGTATATTAACCTGAACTCTCTCTTTATTTACTCACCTCGGGGGTATATTAACCTAAACTCTCTCTTTATTTACTCACCTCGGGGGTATATTAACCTAAACTCTCTCTTTATTTACTCACCTCGGGGGTATATTAACCTGAACTACTCTCTCTTTATTTACTCACCTCGGGGGTATATTAACCTAAACTCTCTCTTTATTTACTCACCTCGGGGTATATTAACCTAAACTCTCTCTTTATTTACTCACCTCGGAGGTATATTAACCTGAACTCTCTCTTTATTTACTCACCTCGGGGGTATATTAACCTAAACTCTCTCTTTATTTACTCACCTCGGGGGTATATTAACCTAAACTCTCTCTTTATTTACTCACCTCGGGGGTATATTAACCTGAACTACTCTCTCTTTATTTACTCACCTCGGGGGTATATTAACCTAAACTCCCTCTTTATTTACTCACCTCGGAGGTATATTAACCTAAACTCTCTCTTTATTTACTCACCTCGGGGGTATATTAACCTGAACTACTCTCTCTTTATTTACTCACCTCGGAGGTATATTAACCTAAACTCCCTCTTTATTTACTCACCTCGGAGGTATATTAACCTAAACTCTCTCTTTATTTACTCACCTCGGGGGTATATTAACCTGAACTACTCTCTCTTTATTTACTCACCTCGGGGGTATATTAACCTAAACTCCCTCTTTATTTACTCACCTCGGAAGTATATTAACCTGAACTACTCCCTCTTTATTTACTCACCTCGGAGGTATATTAACCTAAACTCTCTCTTTATTTACTCACCTCGGGGTATATTAACCTAAACTCTCTCTTTATTTACTCACCTCGGAGGTATATTAACCTGAACTCTCTCTTTATTTACTCACCTCGGGGGTATATTAACCTAAACTCTCTCTTTATTTACTCACCTCGGAGGTATATTAACCTAAACTCCCTCTTTATTTACTCACCTCGGGGGTATATTAACCTGAACTACTCCCTCTTTATTTACTCACCTCGGGGGTATATTAACCTAAACTCTCTCTTTATTTACTCACCTCGGAGGTATATTAACCTGAACTCTCTCTTTATTTACTCACCTCGGGGTATATTAACCTGAACTACTCCCTCTTTATTTACTCACCTCGGGGGTATATTAACCTAAACTCTCTCTTTATTTACTCACCTCGGAGGTATATTAACCTAAACTCTCTCTTTATTTACTCACCTCGGGGGTATATTAACCTAAACTCTCTCTTTATTTACTCACCTCGGAGGTATATTAACCTAAACTCTCTCTTTATTTACTCACCTCGGGGGTATATTAACCTAAACTCTCTCTTTATTTACTCACCTCGGAGGTATATTAACCTAAACTCTCTCTTTATTTACTCACCTCGGAGGTATATTAACCTAAACTCTCTCTTTATTTACTCACCGCGGAGGTATATTAACCTGAACTACTCCCTCTTTATTTACTCACCTCGGGGGTATATTAACCTAAACTCTCTCTTTATTTACTCACATCGGAGGTATATTAACCTGAACTCCCTCTTTATTTACTCACCTCGGGGTATATTAACCTGAACTACTCCCTCTTTATTTACTCACCTCGGGGGTATATTAACCTAAACTCTCTCTTTATTTACTCACATCGGAGGTATATTAACCTGAACTCCCTCTTTATTTACTCACCTCGGGGGTATATTAACCTGAACTCTCTCTTTATTTACTCACCTCGGAGGTATATTAACCTAAACTCTCTCTTTATTTACTCACCTCGGGGGTATATTAACCTAAACTCTCTCTTTATTTACTCACCTCGGGGGTATATTAACCTAAACTCCCTCTTTATTTACTCACCTCGGAGGTATATTAACCTGAACTACTCCCTCTTTATTTACTCACCTCGGGGGTATATTAACCTGAACTCTCTCTTTATTTACTCACCTCGGAGGTATATTAACCTAAACTCTCTCTTTATTTACTCACCTCGGGGGTATATTAACCTAAACTCTCTCTTTATTTACTCACCTCGGGGGTATATTAACCTAAACTCCCTCTTTATTTACTCACCTCGGAGGTATATTAACCTGAACTACTCCCTCTTTATTTACTCACCTCGGAGGTATATTAACCTAAACTACTCCCTCTTTATTTACTCACCTCGGAGGTATATTAACCTAAACTCTCTCTTTATTTACTCACCTCGGAGGTATATTAACCTAAACTCTCTCTTTATTTACTCACCTCGGGGGTATATTAACCTGAACTACTCCCTCTTTATTTACTCACCTCGGAGGTATATTAACCTAAACTCTCTCTTTATTTACTCACCTCGGGGGTATATTAACCTGAACTACTCCCTCTTTATTTACTCACCTCGGGGGTATATTAACCTAAACTCCCTCTTTATTTACTCACCTCGGGGGTATATTAACCTAAACTCTCTCTTTATTTACTCACCTCGGAGGTATATTAACCTAAACTCTCTCTTTATTTACTCACCTCGGAGGTATATTAACCTAAACTCTCTCTTTATTTACTCACCTCGGGGGTATATTAACCTAAACTCCCTCTTTATTTACTCACCTCGGAGGTATATTAACCTGAACTACTCTCTCTTTATTTACTCACCTCGGAAGTATATTAACCTGAACTACTCCCTCTTTATTTACTCACCTCGGAGGTATATTAACCTAAACTCTCTCTTTATTTACTCACCTCGGGGGTATATTAACCTAAACTCCCTCTTTATTTACTCACCTCGGAGGTATATTAACCTGAACTACTCTCTCTTTATTTACTCACCTCGGAAGTATATTAACCTGAACTACTCCCTCTTTATTTACTCACCTCGGAGGTATATTAACCTGAACTCTCTCTTTATTTACTCACCTCGGGGGTATATTAACCTAAACTCTCTCTTTATTTACTCACCTCGGGGGTATATTAACCTAAACTCTCTCTTTATTTACTCACCTCGGAGGTATATTAACCTGAACTACTCCCTCTTTATTTACTCACCTCGGAGGTATATTAACCTAAACTCTCTCTTTATTTACTCACCTCGGGGGTATATTAACCTAAACTCTCTCTTTATTTACTCACCTCGGAGGTATATTAACCTGAACTCTCTCTTTATTTACTCACCTCGGGGGTATATTAACCTGAACTACTCCCTCTTTATTTACTCACCTCGGAGGTATATTAACCTGAACTCTCTCTTTATTTACTCACCTCGGGGGTATATTAACCTGAACTCTCTCTTTATTTACTCACCTCGGGGGTATATTAACCTGAACTCTCTCTTTATTTACTCACCTCGGGGGTATATTAACCTGAACTCTCTCTTTATTTACTCACCTCGGGGGTATATTAACCTGAACTCTCTCTTTATTTACTCACCTCGGGGGTATATTAACCTGAACTACTCCCTCTTTATTTACTCACCTCGGAGGTATATTAACCTGAACTCTCTCTTTATTTACTCACCTCGGGGGTATATTAACCTAAACTCTCTCTTTATTTACTCACCTCGGAGGTATATTAACCTAAACTCTCTCTTTATTTACTCACCTCGGAGGTATATTAACCTAAACTCTCTCTTTATTTACTCACCTCGGAGGTATATTAACCTAAACTCTCTCTTTATTTACTCACCTCGGGGGTATATTAACCTAAACTCCCTCTTTATTTACTCACCTCGGAGGTATATTAACCTGAACTACTCTCTCTTTATTTACTCACCTCGGAAGTATATTAACCTGAACTACTCTCTCTTTATTTACTCACCTCGGAAGTATATTAACCTGAACTACTCCCTCTTTATTTACTCACCTCGGAGGTATATTAACCTGAACTCTCTCTTTATTTACTCACCTCGGAGGTATATTAACCTGAACTACTCCCTCTTTATTTACTCACCTCGGAGGTATATTAACCTAAACTCTCTCTTTATTTACTCACCTCGGGGGTATATTAACCTGAACTACTCCCTCTTTATTTACTCACCTCGGAGGTATATTAACCTGAACTCTCTCTTTATTTACTCACCTCGGGGGTATATTAACCTAAACTCTCTCTTTATTTACTCACCTCGGGGGTATATTAACCTAAACTCTCTCTTTATTTACTCACCTCGGAGGTATATTAACCTGAACTCTCTCTTTATTTACTCATCTCGGAGGTATATTAACCTGAACTCTCTCTTTATTTACTCACCTCGGAGGTATATTAACCTAAACTCTCTCTTTATTTACTCACCTCGGGGGTATATTAACCTGAACTACTCCCTCTTTATTTACTCACCTCGGAGGTATATTAACCTGAACTCTCTCTTTATTTACTCACCTCGGGGGTATATTAACCTAAACTCTCTCTTTATTTACTCACCTCGGGGGTATATTAACCTAAACTCTCTCTTTATTTACTCACCTCGGAGGTATATTAACCTAAACTCTCTCTTTATTTACTCACCTCGGAGGTATATTAACCTGAACTCTCTCTTTATTTACTCATCTCGGAGGTATATTAACCTGAACTCTCTCTTTATTTACTCACCTCGGGGGTATATTAACCTAAACTCTCTCTTTATTTACTCACCTCGGGGGTATATTAACCTGAACTACTCTCTCTTTATTTACTCACCTCGGGGGTATATTAACCTAAACTCTCTCTTTATTTACTCACCTCGGGGTATATTAACCTAAACTCTCTCTTTATTTACTCACCTCGGAGGTATATTAACCTGAACTCTCTCTTTATTTACTCATCTCGGAGGTATATTAACCTGAACTCTCTCTTTATTTACTCACCTCGGGGGTATATTAACCTAAACTCTCTCTTTATTTACTCACCTCGGGGTATATTAACCTAAACTCTCTCTTTATTTACTCACCTCGGAGGTATATTAACCTGAACTCTCTCTTTATTTACTCATCTCGGAGGTATATTAACCTGAACTCTCTCTTTATTTACTCACCTCGGGGGTATATTAACCTAAACTCTCTCTTTATTTACTCACCTCGGGGGTATATTAACCTAAACTCTCTCTTTATTTACTCACCTCGGGGGTATATTAACCTAAACTCCCTCTTTATTTACTCACCTCGGAGGTATATTAACCTAAACTCTCTCTTTATTTACTCACCTCGGGGGTATATTAACCTAAACTCTCTCTTTATTTACTCACCTCGGAGGTATATTAACCTAAACTCTCTCTTTATTTACTCACCTCGGGGGTATATTAACCTGAACTCTCTCTTTATTTACTCACCTCGGGGGTATATTAACCTAAACTCTCTCTTTATTTACTCACCTCGGGGGTATATTAACCTGAACTACTCTCTCTTTATTTACTCACCTCGGGGGTATATTAACCTAAACTCTCTCTTTATTTACTCACCTCGGGGGTATATTAACCTAAACTCCCTCTTTATTTACTCACCTCGGGGGTATATTAACCTAAACTCCCTCTTTATTTACTCACCTCGGAGTTATATTAACCTGAACTACTCCCTCTTTATTTACTCACCTCGGGGGTATATTAACCTAAACTCTCTCTTTATTTACTAACCTCGGGGTATATTAACCTAAACTCTCTCTTTATTTACTCACCTCGGAGGTATATTAACCTAAACTCTCTCTTTATTTACTCACCTCGGGGTATATTAACCTGAACTCTCTCTTTATTTACTCACCTCGGAGGTATATTAACCTAAACTCTCTCTTTATTTACTAACCTCGGGGGTATATTAACCTAAACTCTCTCTTTATTTACTCACCTCGGGGGTATATTAACCTAAACTCTCTCTTTATTTACTCACCTCGGGGGTATATTAACCTAAACTCTCTCTTTATTTACTCACCTCGGGGTATATTAACCTAAACTCTCTCTTTATTTACTCACCTCGGGGGTATATTAACCTAAACTCTCTCTTTATTTACTCACCTCGGGGGTATATTAACCTAAACTCTCTCTTTATTTACTCACCTCGGGGTATATTAACCTAAACTCTCTCTTTATTTACTCACCTCGGAGGTATATTAACCTGAACTCTCTCTTTATTTACTCATCTCGGAGGTATATTAACCTGAACTCTCTCTTTATTTACTCACCTCGGGGGTATATTAACCTAAACTCTCTCTTTATTTACTCACCTCGGGGGTATATTAACCTAAACTCTCTCTTTATTTACTCACCTCGGAGGTATATTAACCTGAACTCTCTCTTTATTTACTCACCTCGGAGGTATATTAACCTAAACTCCCTCTTTATTTACTCACCTCGGGGTATATTAACCTGAACTCTCTCTTTATTTACTCACCTCGGAGGTATATTAACCTGAACTCTCTCTTTATTTACTCACCTCGGGGGTATATTAACCTAAACTCTCTCTTTATTTACTCACCTCGGGGGTATATTAACCTAAACTCTCTCTTTATTTACTCACCTCGGGGGTATATTAACCTAAACTCTCTCTTTATTTACTCACCGCGGAGGTATATTAACCTAAACTCTCTCTTTATTTACTCACCTCGGGGGTATATTAACCTAAACTCTCTCTTTATTTACTCACCTCGGGGGTATATTAACCTAAACTCTCTCTTTATTTACTCACCTCGGAGGTATATTAACCTAAACTCTCTCTTTATTTACTCACCTCGGGGGTATATTAACCTAAACTCTCTCTTTATTTACTCACCTCGGGGGTATATTAACCTGAACTCTCTCTTTATTTACTCACCTCGGGGGTATATTAACCTAAACTCTCTCTTTATTTACTCACCTCGGGGTGTATTAACCTGAACTCTCTCTTTATTTACTCACCTCGGAGGTATATTAACCTAAACTCCCTCTTTATTTACTCACCTCGGAGGTATATTAACCTAAACTCTCTCTTTATTTACTCACCTCGGGGGTATATTAACCTGAACTCTCTCTTTATTTACTCACCTCGGAGGTATATTAACCTAAACTCTCTCTTTATTTACTCACCTCGGGGTATATTAACCTAAACTCTCTCTTTATTTACTCACCTCGGGGTATATTAACCTGAACTCTCTCTTTATTTACTCACCTCGGAGGTATATTAACCTAAACTCCCTCTTTATTTACTCACCTCGGGGTATATTAACCTGAACTCTCTCTTTATTTACTCACCTCGGGGGTATATTAACCTAAACTCTCTCTTTATTTACTCACCTCGGGGTATATTAACCTGAACTCTCTCTTTATTTACTCACCTCGGGGGTATATTAACCTAAACTCTCTCTTTATTTACTCACCTCGGAGGTATATTAACCTAAACTCCCTCTTTATTTACTCACCTCGGAGGTATATTAACCTAAACTCCCTCTTTATTTACTCACCTCGGGGTATATTAACCTGAACTCTCTCTTTATTTACTCACCTCGGGGGTATATTAACCTAAACTCTCTCTTTATTTACTCACCTCGGAGGTATATTAACCTAAACTCCCTCTTTATTTACTCACCTCGGAGGTATATTAACCTAAACTCTCTCTTTATTTACTCACCTCGGGGGTATATTAACCTAAACTCTCTCTTTATTTACTCACCTCGGGGGTATATTAACCTGAACTCTCTCTTTATTTACTCACCTCGGAGGTATATTAACCTAAACTCCCTCTTTATTTACTCACCTCGGAGGTATATTAACCTAAACTCTCTCTTTATTTACTCACCTCGGAGGTATATTAACCTGAACTCTCTCTTTATTTACTCACCTCGGAGGTATATTAACCTGAACTCTCTCTTTATTTACTCACCTCGGAGGTATATTAACCTAAACTCCCTCTTTATTTACTCACCTCGGAGGTATATTAACCTAAACTCTCTCTTTATTTACTCACCTCGGGGGTATATTAACCTAAACTCTCTCTTTATTTACTCACCTCGGGGTATATTAACCTGAACTCTCTCTTTATTTACTCACCTCGGAGGTATATTAACCTAAACTCCCTCTTTATTTACTCACCTCGGGGTATATTAACCTGAACTCTCTCTTTATTTACTCACCTCGGAGGTATATTAACCTAAACTCTCTCTTTATTTACTCACCTCGGGGTATATTAACCTGAACTCTCTCTTTATTTACTCACCTCGGAGGTATATTAACCTAAACTCCCTCTTTATTTACTCACCTCGGAGGTATATTAACCTAAACTCTCTCTTTATTTACTCACCTCGGAGGTATATTAACCTAAACTCCCTCTTTATTTACTCACCTCGGAGGTATATTAACCTAAACTCCCTCTTTATTTACTCACCTCGGAGGTATATTAACCTAAACTCTCTCTTTATTTACTCACCTCGGGGGTATATTAACCTGAACTCTCTCTTTATTTACTCACCTCGGGGTATATTAACCTAAACTCTCTCTTTATTTACTCACCTCGGGGGTATATTAACCTGAACTCTCTCTTTATTTACTCACCTCGGGGTATATTAACCTAAACTCTCTCTTTATTTACTCACCTCGGAGGTATATTAACCTAAACTCTCTCTTTATTTACTCACCTCGGGGTATATTAACCTGAACTCTCTCTTTATTTACTCACCTCGGAGGTATATTAACCTAAACTCCCTCTTTATTTACTCACCTCGGAGGTATATTAACCTAAACTCTCTCTTTATTTACTCACCTCGGAGGTATATTAACCTAAACTCTCTCTTTATTTACTCACCTCGGGGTATATTAACCTGAACTCTCTCTTTATTTACTCACCTCGGAGGTATATTAACCTAAACTCCCTCTTTATTTACTCACCTCGGAGGTATATTAACCTAAACTCTCTCTTTATTTACTCACCTCGGGGGTATATTAACCTGAACTCTCTCTTTATTTACTCACCTCGGAGGTATATTAACCTAAACTCCCTCTTTATTTACTCACCTCGGGGTATATTAACCTGAACTCTCTCTTTATTTACTCACCTCGGAGGTATATTAACCTAAACTCTCTCTTTATTTACTCACCTCGGAGGTATATTAACCTAAACTCTCTCTTTATTTACTCACCTCGGGGTATATTAACCTAAACTCTCTCTTTATTTACTCACCTCGGGGGTATATTAACCTAAACTCTCTCTTTATTTACTCACCTCGGGGGTATATTAACCTGAACTCTCTCTTTATTTACTCACCTCGGAGGTATATTAACCTAAACTCTCTCTTTATTTACTCACCTCGGAGGTATATTAACCTAAACTCTCTCTTTATTTACTCACCTCGGAGGTATATTAACCTAAACTCCCTCTTTATTTACTCACCTCGGGGTATATTAACCTGAACTCTCTCTTTATTTACTCACCTCGGAGGTATATTAACCTAAACTCTCTCTTTATTTACTCACCTCGGAGGTATATTAACCTAAACTCTCTCTCTATTTACTCACCTCGGGGTATATTAACCTGAACTCTCTCTTTATTTACTCACCTCGGAGGTATATTAACCTAAACTCCCTCTTTATTTACTCACCTCGGGGTATATTAACCTGAACTCTCTCTTTATTTACTCACCTCGGAGGTATATTAACCTAAACTCCCTCTTTATTTACTCACCTCGGGGTATATTAACCTGAACTCTCTCTTTATTTACTCACCTCGGAGGTATATTAACCTAAACTCCCTCTTTATTTACTCACCTCGGGGTATATTAACCTGAACTCTCTCTTTATTTACTCACCTCGGGGTATATTAACCTGAACTCTCTCTTTATTTACTCACCTCGGAGGTATATTAACCTAAACTCCCTCTTTATTTACTCACCTCGGGGTATATTAACCTGAACTCTCTCTTTATTTACTCACCTCGGAGGTATATTAACCTAAACTCTCTCTTTATTTACTCACCTCGGGGTATATTAACCTGAACTCTCTCTTTATTTACTCACCTCGGAGGTATATTAACCTAAACTCCCTCTTTATTTACTCACCTCGGAGGTATATTAACCTAAACTCTCTCTTTATTTACTCACCTCGGAGGTATATTAACCTAAACTCCCTCTTTATTTACTCACCTCGGAGGTATATTAACCTAAACTCCCTCTTTATTTACTCACCTCGGAGGTATATTAACCTAAACTCTCTCTTTATTTACTCACCTCGGGGGTATATTAACCTGAACTCTCTCTTTATTTACTCACCTCGGGGTATATTAACCTAAACTCTCTCTTTATTTACTCACCTCGGGGGTATATTAACCTGAACTCTCTCTTTATTTACTCACCTCGGGGTATATTAACCTAAACTCTCTCTTTATTTACTCACCTCGGAGGTATATTAACCTAAACTCTCTCTTTATTTACTCACCTCGGGGTATATTAACCTGAACTCTCTCTTTATTTACTCACCTCGGAGGTATATTAACCTAAACTCCCTCTTTATTTACTCACCTCGGAGGTATATTAACCTAAACTCTCTCTTTATTTACTCACCTCGGAGGTATATTAACCTAAACTCTCTCTTTATTTACTCACCTCGGGGTATATTAACCTGAACTCTCTCTTTATTTACTCACCTCGGAGGTATATTAACCTAAACTCCCTCTTTATTTACTCACCTCGGAGGTATATTAACCTAAACTCTCTCTTTATTTACTCACCTCGGGGGTATATTAACCTGAACTCTCTCTTTATTTACTCACCTCGGAGGTATATTAACCTAAACTCCCTCTTTATTTACTCACCTCGGGGTATATTAACCTGAACTCTCTCTTTATTTACTCACCTCGGAGGTATATTAACCTAAACTCTCTCTTTATTTACTCACCTCGGAGGTATATTAACCTAAACTCTCTCTTTATTTACTCACCTCGGGGTATATTAACCTAAACTCTCTCTTTATTTACTCACCTCGGGGGTATATTAACCTAAACTCTCTCTTTATTTACTCACCTCGGGGGTATATTAACCTGAACTCTCTCTTTATTTACTCACCTCGGAGGTATATTAACCTAAACTCTCTCTTTATTTACTCACCTCGGAGGTATATTAACCTAAACTCTCTCTTTATTTACTCACCTCGGAGGTATATTAACCTAAACTCCCTCTTTATTTACTCACCTCGGGGTATATTAACCTGAACTCTCTCTTTATTTACTCACCTCGGAGGTATATTAACCTAAACTCTCTCTCTATTTACTCACCTCGGGGTATATTAACCTGAACTCTCTCTTTATTTACTCACCTCGGAGGTATATTAACCTAAACTCCCTCTTTATTTACTCACCTCGGGGTATATTAACCTGAACTCTCTCTTTATTTACTCACCTCGGAGGTATATTAACCTAAACTCTCTCTTTATTTACTCACCTCGGAGGTATATTAACCTAAACTCTCTCTTTATTTACTCACCTCGGAGGTATATTAACCTAAACTCTCTCTTTATTTACTCACCTCGGAGGTATATTAACCTAAACTCCCTCTTTATTTACTCACCTCGGAGGTATATTAACCTAAACTCTCTCTTTATTTACTCACCTCGGAGGTATATTAACCTAAACTCCCTCTTTATTTACTCACCTCGGGGTATATTAACCTGAACTCTCTCTTTATTTACTCACCTCGGAGGTATATTAACCTAAACTCTCTCTTTATTTACTCACCTCGGAGGTATATTAACCTAAACTCTCTCTTTATTTACTCACCTCGGGGTATATTAACCTAAACTCTCTCTTTATTTACTCACCTCGGGGGTATATTAACCTAAACTCTCTCTTTATTTACTCACCTCGGGGGTATATTAACCTGAACTCTCTCTTTATTTACTCACCTCGGAGGTATATTAACCTAAACTCTCTCTTTATTTACTCACCTCGGAGGTATATTAACCTAAACTCTCTCTTTATTTACTCACCTCGGAGGTATATTAACCTAAACTCCCTCTTTATTTACTCACCTCGGGGTATATTAACCTGAACTCTCTCTTTATTTACTCACCTCGGAGGTATATTAACCTAAACTCTCTCTCTATTTACTCACCTCGGGGTATATTAACCTGAACTCTCTCTTTATTTACTCACCTCGGAGGTATATTAACCTAAACTCCCTCTTTATTTACTCACCTCGGGGTATATTAACCTGAACTCTCTCTTTATTTACTCACCTCGGAGGTATATTAACCTAAACTCCCTCTTTATTTACTCACCTCGGGGTATATTAACCTGAACTCTCTCTTTATTTACTCACCTCGGAGGTATATTAACCTAAACTCCCTCTTTATTTACTCACCTCGGGGTATATTAACCTGAACTCTCTCTTTATTTACTCACCTCGGAGGTATATTAACCTAAACTCCCTCTTTATTTACTCACCTCGGGGTATATTAACCTGAACTCTCTCTTTATTTACTCACCTCGGAGGTATATTAACCTAAACTCTCTCTTTATTTACTCACCTCGGAGGTATATTAACCTAAACTCTCTCTCTATTTACTCACCTCGGGGTATATTAACCTAAACTCTCTCTTTATTTACTCACCTCGGGGTATATTAACCTGAACTCTCTCTTTATTTACTCACCTCGGGGGTATATTAACCTAAACTCTCTCTTTATTTACTCACCTCGGAGGTATATTAACCTAAACTCTCTCTTTATTTACTCACCTCGGGGGTATATTAACCTAAACTCTCTCTTTATTTACTAACCTCGGGGGTATATTAACCTAAACTCTCTCTTTATTTACTCACCTCGGGGGTATATTAACCTAAACTCTCTCTTTATTTACTCACCTCGGGGTATATTAACCTGAACTCTCTCTTTATTTACTCACCTCGGGGGTATATTAACCTAAACTCCCTCTTTATTTACTCACCTCGGGGTATATTAACCTGAACTCTCTCTTTATTTACTCACCTCGGGGGTATATTAACCTAAACTCTCTCTTTATTTACTCACCGCGGAGGTATATTAACCTAAACTCTCTCTTTATTTACTCACCTCGGGGGTATATTAACCTAAACTCTCTCTTTATTTACTCACCGCGGAGGTATATTAACCTAAACTCTCTCTTTATTTACTCACCTCGGGGGTATATTAACCTAAACTCCCTCTTTATTTACTCACCTCGGGGTATATTAACCTGAACTCTCTCTTTATTTACTCACCTCGGAGGTATATTAACCTAAACTCTCTCTTTATTTACTCACCTCGGGGTATATTAACCTAAACTCTCTCTTTATTTACTCACCTCGGGGGTATATTAACCTAAACTCCCTCTTTATTTACTCACCTCGGGGTATATTAACCTGAACTCTCTCTTTATTTACTCACCTCGGAGGTATATTAACCTAAACTCTCTCTTTATTTACTCACCTCGGGGTATATTAACCTAAACTCTCTCTTTATTTACTCACCTCGGGGTATATTAACCTGAACTCTCTCTTTATTTACTAACCTCGGGGGTATATTAACCTAAACTCTCTCTTTATTTACTCACCTCGGGGGTATATTAACCTGAACTCTCTCTTTATTTACTCACCTCGGAGGTATATTAACCTGAACTCTCTCTTTATTTACTCACCTCGGGGGTATATTAACCTGAACTCTCTCTTTATTTACTCACCTCGGGGTATATTAACCTGAACTCTCTCTTTATTTACTCACCTCGGGGGTATATTAACCTAAACTCTCTCTTTATTTACTCACCTCGGAGGTATATTAACCTAAACTCTCTCTTTATTTACTCACCTCGGGGGTATATTAACCTAAACTCTCTCTTTATTTACTCACCTCGGAGGTATATTAACCTAAACTCTCTCTTTATTTACTCACCTCGGAGGTATATTAACCTAAACTCTCTCTTTATTTACTCACCTCGGGGGTATATTAACCTAAACTCTCTCTTTATTTACTCACCTCGGAGGTATATTAACCTAAACTCTCTCTTTATTTACTCACCTCGGAGGTATATTAACCTAAACTCTCTCTTTATTTACTCACCTCGGGGGTATATTAACCTAAACTCTCTCTTTATTTACTCACCTCGGGGGTATATTAACCTAAACTCTCTCTTTATTTACTCACCTCGGAGGTATATTAACCTGAACTCTCTCTTTATTTACTCACCTCGGGGGTATATTAACCTGAACTCTCTCTTTATTTACTCACCTCGGGGGTATATTAACCTAAACCCTCTCTTTATTTACTCACCTCGGATGTATATTAACCTAAACTCTCTCTTTATTTACTCACCTCTGCTCCAGAAACGTCTCTTTGTAAACTTCCTCCCTCTTCTCTTCCAGATATTGGTTCATGTTCCAAGTTTCCCAATCTTCTACAGTGTTTGCCGTCTCGTCGCCCAATTTAATTTCTGCTTTCAATAAATGTAGTTATATATATATCAGAATCAGAGTCTTAGAGGTATAATTTATTTAGTTAAGCTTGCATTATTATTTTTTTTTATTGTTTTATTTATTATTATTAGTTCGACTTGGTTGTTGTGAATTTCACCAAAATCTTGGTGTAAAAGCTTTTGTGGGATAACTGATTCGTTTGCCTTGTTGGCCAGTTCCCCCCCAGTCGCTAAGAATACTCTCAAAGTGATCTATAGCTAAAAATAGTGCAAGTTACCAGCTTATTGGCTGATTTGCTGTACGCAGGCATCTGGGCTCTGTTTAATCGGCCACCAAGCCTAAGGAGGTTGCGTCATAGCCTTGTTTTTGTATCTCCCAATAGAATTTGAGTTAGCCTTGATTTTGACCTATCACAGCGCTACTGAACTGAAATTTTCCTATCTCACTGCTCTTTCTCTGTGTTGAACGGGAGCTTCGTGGAATAAGGGTGGTTGGTATACTCGTATAGAGCAGTAGTCACGAGTTTTTCAAAGCCACGAAAGAACGGCTTTTTAGTGTTTTGTGCTTTCTGCTTTTTAGCTCCACTAGTAGGTTTAATTATAAGGACATATATCCTTTATCTGCGGCACTGCAGTAGTCACTGCTGCATAATACCTGCTGATACACGGCTTTTAATAACTGCTGAAACTGCTAAAATTACCTGCTCAATCAATACCGTATACTGCTATTTGTTGTCGGTTATTCATTATATTTGTTGATGAATTATTACATTGGAATAACGAGAAATAACCCCGACACCCAATATTCTTGATATACCGAAGGTAAGAGAGAAAGGTTACCAATAACGATTGTGACTTATGTTAAAGTGGTTTGAAGTGAATCTAATGTTATTTGATAGACCCTACATGAGTCAGTCTGTGTTCCTTTATATGTGACTAAAATCAGTGAAGATTGGCAGATTAGTGTGCAGTATTGTGCAGCATTGTGTGCGAGTGAGTCTGTTAAAGAAGCATTTCCTAAAGAATGCGCCATATATGTGAAATATAATTAAGCCATATCGTTGTGAGTAGTTTAAGTCATAACTCTGTTTATATAGATAAAGCGCCACGTCCTAAAGGAACTGTTAATATTCCCGAAGGTGAATAATATTGTCAGAGATTATATAATACTGTCAGTCGAATAATACATTAGGCTTACATAGCAATAAAATTAAACCGTCGAACCCAATCTCCCGGGAATATCCAGCGGGTGAATGGTCGCGCACAGATTGGTTTCGACTAGTGTAGTGAATCAAATACTTGTAATAGGCTAAAAAGCGATTTAATATCTAGAAGACATCTTAATTTGGCGGGTTAAACTGCCAAAGGTCTGAAAGCGCGAACATTAAAGGATATAGCTTCTTTATTGCAGTAAGCAATAAAGTTGAAAGTACCAGTCAACCGGTAAACCTGAACCAGTACATCTGTAGGTCAGTAGGCCCAACCGCTAGAACCGGTACTGCCGTAGGTCCGTAGGTCCAACTGCCAGAACCGGTACTTCTGTAGGTCCATAGGCCTAGCTGTCCTAACCGGTACTTCCGTATAAGTACACTAGTATTATTCGATTTGATTGTTGTATACCGGTAGGCTGTTTAAGGGATTAGGGATTGATCACCCCTTATTCCTTTATATGGTTTACTTATTTCTGTCAAGTTTTATTTATTTGTAGGCCAGTATTGAACAGAAGGCGTGTAAACCTGATCAGATTGTACAGACGATTTGTAGGCTGAGCTGTTGTCTGACTGCTGTTAAGTCCGAACGGATTGCAGTGTGTGTAGATCACCTGTCCGATTAAGTACGGTTAGGAAGTAGGGGCAGCGAACGCTGTAAGGTAAACCCCCAACTAAAGAATAAGTCGCACTACTGGGTTAGAGCGCATACTCCCTAATCATTTCGGAGTCTGCATGTCCTGCGGTTTATTTAGGCTTGAGAGTAGTCTGCCATCGTTTAGTCTGTACTTTGTTTGTGTAAGTCTGTACGGGTAGCGTATAATTTTATTTAGATAATTTGTAGGCTGGATAGTTGTCCGGCTGTTATTAGGTCTGAACGGATTGCAGTGTGTGTAGATCATTTGTCCGATTAAGTACGGTTAGGAAGTAGGGGCAGCGAACGCTGTAAGGTAAACCCCCAACTAAAGAATAAGTCGCACTACTGGGTTAGAGCGCATACTCCCTAATCATTTCGGAGTCTGCATATACCGTAGTTTGTTTAAGCTTGATAGTAGTCTGTCAGTGTTCGGTCTGTATTTTGTTTAAGTAGTTTGTGCGCGTAGCGTAATATTTATTATTCAGAGTTTATGCGATTATCCGCAACATTCATTCCCCAAGTTTGTTCCTACAGTAATTGTGTTTGTTATACATACCGCTATAGTTAAATTAACCCCGGTACTACACGGGCTGCTCGGCGTAGGTAAAGACTGGTGATTTTGTGCATCGGTCACTCCAGCAGATGCCGTGGTTCTTTTAGCTGTTCAAGTATATGTAACTACTGATTATCTGTTGTACAAGTACTCGTACCTAATTTAGGGTTTAGTGTACAGTACTTTCCGAAGTAATTAGTGTAGGCATTATATTTGTGTTGTAAAGTGGTTGATAGGCACATTCGATTAGCTCTATTAACTTCTAGGTAGGAACACTCCGTGATACATAACGTAGAACCTATAGCGATACGGCTATAGGTCGTCAGGCGGTGGTATTTTCCTATCTAGACAACGCAGTGTATTTACTACTACGTATTATTTTCAAATACCGCAGTACCCTGTCCGCTGTAATAACCAGATTTCTAACCCTTTGTTAGACTGGTTTGTAGACTTCTTGTAAAATTACCCTAAAAATTTCGTATTTTGTGTTTTTGTAAATTTTTGTGTTTATTTAGAGATTGTAATCTCACCCGAATTGTACGTAATTTGTAGTGTTAAGTAACTTAGGTAAATTAGAATTATTTGTTTTAGTGTCCTATAAGTAACACTTCACTGAAAGCGCACCGCTTTGTGTAGTGATTACCCCAGAAATAATAACATTTATTTCAAACATAGACAAAACCCATTAAAACGGGTATATATATATTATAAATCAAATCTAACGATTTATAAATAGTAGGCCTACCATACAACCATTAGGTCTCAATATCAGTTGGATTACTGCTCAAATAACGGTAATAAAGTAAGTAAAGTAACCAAGTAACCCTTGAAATTCAGAAATTCAGTTATTTTAAAATAATTGATATACCGGTATTTACGATAGGCCTATTATCTTTATTTCTATAAATCTAGGCTGAAATTATACCGGTACGTGTAATTAATTCTATTTCAGAATTATATATCCTACAAACTGTAAGCTGTATACCGGTATTCCAGATAGGCCTATTATATATTTATATATATTTGTGCTAAATTTATACCGGTATTCGGTGATAAACCTAGTCTGTAATAATAGTTATCTATACTATAAGCATACCGGTATTATAATATATTATATATCACGCTACACTGAGTAGCAGTAACGGTAATTAATTACTAGGCTAGCAGTTAATACTGAGTTACTAGACTTGCTTAGACTGTAATATAGCAGTAGGCATTCAACTGTACATACCTAGTCATGTCTGATACTAAGCAGAACCTGTCAGACAGTTTATTAGATGTAACTATCTGCAACTCAGATCGAGACGTACAACTGTCTGGTCGTAAGTTCAGTTCACCTCCCACTGTGAGGAAGGTCATCCCTCCAGTAGTAATAACAGAACCTAGGCTAGTCCAACATCGTAGGTCTATCATAGGCACCCGAGCTCAGGTCAAGCGGGACCAACAAGCAGCGGAACAGCAACAACCCGCTAGTCAAGAATTTATTCCTCAGCGGCCCAGCAGCTCCAGTAGTGATGATACTGTAGAGCTGACACCCGAGCGCGGAGCAGAGATGACGGATGCGGTTTATACGGATCCCCTTCTCATCCTTCCTGCAGCCGTGCTCGCTGGGTTATTGATCGCGGTGGAAGAACACCAGATCGATTGGGCGAGAAGTCAACGGTCAACTAGAGATAGTTACGCGGGATACACGAGTGAAGAACTGAAGTCTATTGTCGAGTCGCAATGGAACTTCCCCGGACCCGGACTCCCGTTTGATTTATCAGAAGCTGCCTGGGAAGACATACACCGGATGGGAGTAGCCAAGGAAACCATCGATCCAGCTGTGTGGAAGAGGTCCGCAGCCGGATACGCACAGGGATTCTTCAGCTCTATGGAGCGAGTAGAAAAGCAACTTTTTCAACAACCTCAAGGACCTCAAGAGCAGGGATCGCTGCTTTATCAAGTTAGAGAAAGAGTTTTGCGGATTAGGCTAATCTTATCCGCCTTTGAGGAGGCTTCTAAAAGAAAACAAGACACGTCGTTGCAAGTTGCCGTAAAAACTTGGTTTCAACGGGTGAGTCGCCAGGTTCAAGGAGCAGCTCAGTGGAAAGCTCAGTTGGAGGAGCGCTCAACCCATGGAGAATCGACGGACGCTACTTTTTCCCAAGTGGAAAGTGAAGCGACGGCAGAGAAACCGCATAAGAAGGATGCCATTGATATCTATCTGTCAGACTATCAGCGTTTTTTGGGAGATGAAGAGTTGAGGAGAAGGCTAGAGGGACTTAGCCCTAATAGCGAAGGAGCCAAACTCGTGTTAGATGCGATTGATGTGGATAGGTTAGCGGCGAACCAAGCTAAATTCGATGAACAACTCCGCATCGCTAGAGAACAAGAAGAACAAGTAAAGAAAAAACGTATAGAAGATAGAAAGACAACGGCAGTGGCAGCAGCAGTGGCAGCGGCAGAAGCCGAAAGAAAAGCGGCACTGGCAATAGCAGAGGCAGCGGCAGAAACCGAAAGAAAAGCGGCACTGGCAATAGCAGAGGCAGCGGCAGAAACCGAAAGAAAAGCGGCACTGGCAATAGCAGAGGCAGTGGTAGAAGCCGAATGGAGGGCATCTGAAGAGGCAACCCAACTAGAGTTGGAAATTCTTCAAGAGAAGCAAGACAACTTCAATAAACAGTTAACAGCGAGCAATATGCAGATGATGAGTCGATCTACTCCCAAGAGACAGGGGTATACATCATCTGAGGAAGGCGATACCACCGACACTGAAGGCGGAGGAAATCGATCTCGCATAAGCAGACGTAAAAGAACATTCCACCGGCAGAAATTGCCTGATTTGCCTCCAGCTGTTAGAAGGCAACTAAATAACACCAAAGTAGGTAGTACAGAACCCACAGACCAAATAATTACAATAGAGAGACTCCCTACTATAGTAGATGAGCCTGAAATAATTAGGCCTGTTCCCGAAGCTACCCTTTCGGTCGTAGAGACACCTGTACTCCCTGAACCTACTTCTCAATTCCCTTTGCACAGCATTAAGCTACCTGTGCCCAGCAGAACAGTCCATGAGACAGTGCATACCCTGGACTCCGAGCGAAATATTCCAGATTTGTCGCCCGTTGTCCCTCGTCCGCCCGCTACAACGTTGGCGACTCCCGCTTCGGCGGTCGAATGGGTGGACGAGAGACGACGGGGGAACCTGCTCGGGCAGATGCAGGAGACTGTCCAACAATTCAAGGGCACAGTAAGGGAAAGTAGGCTAGAGTTGCAAGAAGTGCAGCAAAGTATCGCGCTTGAACGCGATAAATTAGTAAACACCCAAAAGGGTATACCACCACCCTCTGTAACAATGTGTCAACCTGTTAGGTCTGAAGTATCGCATGCGCAAGGTGTGGAGCCTACACGCATCTATACTGCTAGCGAAGTAGAAACTCCTATAGTGAACCCTATTAAGGGTAATTATAGACCTGTTGATAATGATATTCCATATAGAACTGATCATAATCCGAGAAATTTATATACCGATAATTCGATATTATATAGCACGATGGCCCAAGAAAGTTTTACGCGTCAAATGGCTAGAACCGAAGCCCGGCAAGCGGTAAAGGTGGGAGAGATCGTTAAGTTCAATGGAGATGAGATGAAATGGTTACCTTTTAATGAATATTACAAAGATAACATACAGAACTCTGTACTATCTAATGGAGAAAAACTTAGATACCTCATCGAGCGCTTG